>JANHGO010007670.1:0-55661 GCA_024606505.1 Aquila spilogaster
TGGCCACTCTGTCTGCCGGCCTCCTTCGGATCCTCCGTTTCACACCCGGCTTTCTTGCTTGTGGAACCGCTGGGATCATCACTGTGAACAAAACGCAACGTTTCTCTTTTTTATTTGTTTTTTTTTTTTTTTTTAATTTTTTTTTTTTTTTAATTATTATCATTATTTGTATTGCTTATGGTTACATTTACTATTGTTCACTACGCTCTTTCACTGATCTGCATTTGAGGGAGCCTGGGCTGCAAAGGCTGCCTCTGGGGATGGAGCATCCCACAGTCTCATCTGTTTTCGAGCCTGGTTCCCAAGGATCCAGATTTCGCCCGGGCTTTCTATGGGCACGTGGGAAATGGTGCAAGGGCAGCTGAATGCTGCAGACTTCCCATTGAAACAGTGTGAGAGTATGGAGTGCTGAGAGTATACAGATATAACAGAGCCAGCCAGCCCTGAGGTCCTGACTCTTAAAAGCAACCCTGCAGCACAGCCACAACAGGCTGCAGAGCTTCCATAAAATAAGTCCTTTCTTTCCGACCCACAGGACAGAGTTGTGCCACTGAGGGCTTGAAGAGAAAGCAAAACACCCTTTTCTCCTGTCAGTCACAGGAGTAATTGTATGAAAACAGGGCTCGACAACTGTGCACTCTAAGGGAGTTGATATGTTGCACTGAACAGAGTGGGATTCACATATATCCCATCCACTGAAGTGCTGAGGAAGTCTGTTGTTAACCTCTCTTGTCAAATGTTTTCTGGAACCGTCCAATTTCAAACAAGACTTTGAGGGGCTGCTTGAACTATGGGAGCAGAGCGTTTGTTGCCACATCCTTCCAGTGGCTACAGATGAATAATTTATGATTCCCCAGGGAGGCCAGGCCAGTCCGCATGGACTCAGCTCTGCTGCATAGTGTACACCAGATACAGCTCCACTCCTTTCCATGGGATGAGTATTTAGTCGATGGCAGCATCGAGTTTGGAAATAACTGCTGCAGAACCAATGCATTTAATTCAATTGAAGTCAAAGTCGTGTGCTGTCTTCCATATTTAAACACCATTACATTCTTTAATTCTCTTCTGAACAATATTTCTTTCTCTTGGATTTGCTCCATATATGATCAGTTCTGCTGTCATCTAGATATCAAATTATTGTACAATTGGTGTTGATGTCAGAACAAAATCAGGGAAATTAGTTGCAAATATGATTTTAAGTAGTGCCCAAATTACTTATAAGCATTTTGAGACATTTTCAAAAGCGCTGAGTGCTCTTTTTACCTACTCTTCTAGGTAGACCCGGGTTCTTCACCTCCTAAGCACAGGGTGACTTTTAAATACTTACTAGTACTTTAAAATGAACTTTGTTATCTCCAATAGCATTTTAACAATTAGATTTAGACATTATCTCTATAGTTTCTAAATGGACTCTAAATTTGATGAGTCAAACACAATAGCATAACTTCAGAACTAAGAAAATGGGGTTTAAAGGTAGAAAGCTTCTACTTTCATACACATGTATGTAGTTACCAGTCAGGCTTAAAAAAAAATAAATTCAAAGAAATCAATCTCTTGCATTAATTCTATGTAACCAACTTTGTCAAAGAACATTAAAATGATATAGCTGTGCATTCATCAATCAGGAAATGCCTTCATTAAAATGAGGCGTAAAACTATATGTAAACTAAAATCCAGTTTTTAATTCTTAACAGACTTTTCCTTGATGGCTTTCACAGTGACACTTTCATTGGAAGCCTCTGTTCTGCCCACTCTCCTTTTAACCGGTAGCGTAGAAATGTTTTTATCCTCAGCTAAAGGGATGACCAGGTGAACACAGATTTGATCGTGTTTTCTTTGCAGTGCATGACAAAAAACTCACAACTGTTTCAGTGGGAACTGGACTGTGTCCTACAAAGCAATTTCAGCTAGAGTCACAAGCTCTGATTCAGCGAGCCACATATCCCAAATTGCTTTGCTGAGTCAAGGCCACAGTGCAGAGTGTGCTGTCTTTAGGGCAGGTCAAAGCCTGAGGCAGTGAGCTAAAGAGCTAGCTGAATTCTCTGGGAGCATGAATGGACCATAAATGCCAGCAAACATTTTGTGACATGATGATCCTCTAAATGCTCACATATTTGCTTCACCATATTTTTCTGAGTGCCTCCGCTGACTACCATGAGATGGCTCATGGTAAAATGTGAAGTGTGTGCATATGATTTTGCAGCATTCAGACCCATTGCTGTGTGAAGTTGTATGTCACCTCTAGTGTCATTGCTTTGTGAGGCTGTGTGTCACCTTTAATGTATGCTACCCACTTGGTTTTCTGTCACACACAATCTAGAGTGTGAGTAACATTTGTAGAAACAGGATATCCTGTATGCATAGCTAATACAGAAGGAAAAAACAGGAGACTTTATAGAATCACAGAATTATCTGGGCTGGAAGAGAAGCTGGGAGGTCTCTGTTCCACTGTCTGCTCAAAGCAGGGCCATTTTCAAAGGCAGATGTGATCAGAAGCCCTCTTTACCCTCACTAGACTTTCCAGGTATTCTTCATGACAGAGAAGGGCCCTAAGATTGCAACCACTAAGTGCACACATTCAGTTACAAGTGCGTGAGAAGCACCACCAACCTCAGTGTTCCCACTTACAGTACATAACTGAAGCCCCTAAAGACACTTTGCTAAGATGAGAGTATAAACTAACCACATGTACACATATAACCTTGTCTTCCTCTTCCATGCATGCTCTGAGTCTAGTGAATACACTCATACAGAATGTATTACACTTATGCGTGGAATTTTCTGAGGGTCAAAACTCGGTCAAACCAAGATCAGATTCCACTGAAGCACTCAAAGGCATTTTTCAGCTAGATATTGTTGCGCTAAATATAAACTTTTTAACCCCCTGCTGGTTTGGCTGTTGCACTGTTCAGAAAGCAATAGCAAATACTCTTGCTGAAGTGGGAATAGCATCTGCATATTTTTTTGTGAACAACAACAACAACAAAATGGCTGAACCACTTACACTTAGCGGGGAAAAGAGCTCCAAAATACCGGACGAATCTACATCACCTTCAGGCAAGTGACCCAACCTGGAACATTTCAGCCTGTTCTGGGAAACTTCAGTGACTTATAAGCAATAGTTTGTTCAGTTGCCTGAATGTTATCACTATGGGTCCTCTTACTGCCCTTATTCCTCCTGAGTTTACTCCCAGCTTGTTTCTGCAGAAACGCCCTGGGAAGTCTATCCTGTTGTCCAGTAGCAGCAATAGATGAAGCTCCCACACCGCTAAAGATCCAAACTAATATTGCAGTGAAGTACAAGCAAAAACCTTAATGATCTTACCTTTTCCCACTGTCTTTTGTGACACAGTTGATTTGCGTTGGTAGAGCAGTTTTGTTAATAAGTGAAGGCTCGTGGGCTATTATAATCATAGTAACAACAACAACAAACAAAACAAAACAAAACAAGTGAGAAAAATAAAAGAGGAAAGAACAGACACTACAGTATGGTAGACCTCTGAAAAAAAATGCTACTAAGTAAATTACCAGGATACAGTCATTTTCCCTTGCCCAGTGAGCAATCAAACGCTCTGGCTGTGTGATGAAGGGGAGGAATGGTGCTATTGCACGTTGTTTCTTGGATTAGAAAATTTTTCTAACCACTTGTAATAATTAAAAGTTCCCCACAGAGTCTAAGGCGTGAATCCCAATGCCCTGGCCAAACTCCAACTATGTTTATTTAGTTCTGTATCCCACCAGTCACCCCTGCAGTTTCAACTGTAATCGGTGTTCTTTACTTGATGTTTTAAAGTATCTCATACTGAACCACAGAATCACAGGATTGTAGGGGTTGGAAGGGACCTCTAGAGATCATCTAGTCCAAGCCCAATACCGCTGTCTTTCACGTTTTTACAATTACTCTTGCATGATAAATGAAACGATTGTCTGCTCATGCATGATGCAATCAGGTAGGGAAGGTTTGCAATGCCTTTGAATTCTGTTTGATCTAAAGTGCTAATATTAATGTAGATCACTTGCAATCACATAAAAGAGGAAGACTAAACAGCTGTTCTCTTCTTCCTAGATGTTCCTGTACAACTTTTCTGATCCATAGCAACTAGCTTAGTCATTATTACAAATTGATTTCATTGACTGAAGAAATCTTCCCTCCTCTTTTTGCACTGCAGACTTGTCTGCTCCTGCTGCAATCAGAAACCAGTTTTTTTAACAAAGATGGTGACTACGGACAATCCAGTTCAGGTCTTAAATGAAATGCAGTAGCTAGTCTAGCATAAGGCATATATCAAAACAAGAGTATCAAGATTCTGGGCTGAATCTTAGCATTTCTTTCAAGAAAGCAGAATGGTGAAAAAGCTCTGAGACAGTTCAACTGGGTACCCATACATATTTTTATCAATGTCTAGAGCATGTAAATGAGATTTCTGGGATTTAGCTTCTATGTACAGATTTCTAAAGAAGGTTTTCCACAAGAAATACACTGTGGAAAGGATGTAGAGAGATACTAGATGTAAAATCAGTGATATCAACCTTTGATATCAAGCTTTGTATCATCCTCTGTCCTGGGAGAGATCTGACTGCTTTTCAGTTCTCAGAGATCAGGAAGGTACAAAGGTACACCTCTTTGCATTCTCCTCACCATCTCCTTGCTGTGGAAAACATACATTTCCAGCTTGGTAAGGATCTGCACTTCAAACTGCCAGTTCTGGAGCCGAACCATGGTCATTCACTGGGTCCTGACTGTCAAGTTTAAACATTCCCATACTTCAGAAAGAATATGCAGCCCCTTGTCCCCATATGTTTCAAGACAATTTTATGCTAAATCCGCATGCAGGAACACAGAAGCTGGATGCTTCAAAAGTTACATTCCATTGCCCTTACTGACAAGTACAGGAATCAGTTCACAGTAATATTCAGAGCTCTCAGAAAGGTATTTACAAGGTGGCTGAGTGATTAAACAGTACTGTAGGGCCAGGAGTGCTACTCTTCTCAAGGACAGTAATATTAGACCTGTAAGAAACCAAATCTGAGCTTCCTCACTGATCACTCTGTAGCTACACAGCTCCCGTGTGGTCAAGGCACAGAAGACACCTCTTTGCTCCTGAACTCCTACAACAGGAAAAAAACTGTGCAGATATATAAGAGCAATAACAGAGTAATGAAAACAGCAGTGGCTCTCCTGAACTTGAATAGAGACATAAGAAACGAGTCACTCAAGAAGAGGATGCTCAGATGCCCCGTTGGCAGGTACAGCAGTGATGAAAAAACATTCAGTCAATTGGATAGGAGGAAGCTATGGCTGTGAGGTGTTAGAAAAGTACTGCAGAGGCTGATCTCACCTTCTCTTTGTGTCTCTGTGTCACTCTGGAAGAAGACCACATTTCTGTTTCACATACATAATTTATTGAACACCTTCTTCATGGTATTCAAGGTTGTCGCACAGGACTGTACCCTTTAACTGAGGCAAAGACTACATGGACTACTTGCGAAGGACTGCAAAAAATTTATGAATCCATTTCACAGAGACTTTTATGATAATCAGTTGGTTATTGCATATATGCTGCTCTGAAGCGCTGCAAGCGATTAATATTACCATGACCTGAGAGCCATATGAGACTTCAAAGTTTCAGAGATGTCAGAATAAAAATCCTTAGATAGTACCATATGGAGAATTAGAAAAAGAGGTCACTAGCAAATGCCAAGAAATTGGAGTCCAGACCCCAAGTCAGCAAGAATATATCCTCACTTTGTCTCAAGACATTTCAGCATCTCTCCTGTCCTCTTTCCTCTCCCTGCTCAGGAGGAAAAAAAAAAAGGAAAAAAAAAGAAAAAAAATCAGCTGCTGAGTTAGCAGGGTCCAAAGTGCCTTTTCAGTTTATTTCATTTCAGTGTTCCCTGAGGACACCCATAACATATGGTGAATGGGTTGATCAGAATTCAATGAAAAATGGCTGAGACAGGCTTGATAATATATTATGGGATCTTTTCAAGGTTCAGAGATTTCTGACATGCTGGGTGCCTGAGTGCAGAAGAATTGCTTCTGATTTGCTTTTATTTCAGGTTTTAGGGTGACTTGGAGGCAGTGCTCTCTGGGAGCGTGCTGAAAATGATGGAAGGCAGAAGTGTCTCCTGACAGAGAGGCAGAGAACTTGGAACTTGATCTTGGCAAATCATCCACTGCCAGCCGAGCTGCAGCTTTCTCAGTCTCTTCCAGCAGAGGCCAAAATAGGAACAAGATTCTGATTTTGTCTACATTCACGTAACACCTTGCAAAGCAGTGGCACCAAGCCATCTTCTCACACTAGTTTTACCCAAGAGGAATTAATGATAATTAACCAAGCTCATTACCCATCCCAGAATATATTACTTCTTTCATAAAAAGTCTGGCACACACACCTGTAAAATGGATTTGACAGTACAGTGCGGTTAATATATTGGAAATGAATTAAATTCAACATCCTTTAGCACAGACTGAAAAAGGCAAAGTATTTTCAACAGTGCTTAAAGTGGTTTTGGTGAGATGTATATTAAGCAGATGGAAAATGTAATAATACTAACAAACGTCTCCAAATTCCACAGGGTCCAACATGCCAAAATCAGAGCTTCCATTTCAGGTTCGGTAATTAAACATAATACCCATGTACTGTGTAACTCTTACACTATTGTGTTGTTTTGTCTGTTGCTGCAAAACAGTACCATAGCAGCTAAACTTTCCTGCTGCACTCCCTGTTGCGCAGAGATGGTTTTGCAGGTATCCATCTGGGCTGGCTGCCTGTCTGAAGGCCAGGATCTCCATGGCTAACTTCAGCCACTTGAGGACTAGCATCTCTGTTTTTTCATGGAGACAGACAGGCTTCTGCAGAGGGCAACTTGGAACAGCAAAGAGTGCTCCAACTGAATGAGAAGTGGTGTGCAAGACTGGCTATGCTTTTCACTCAGTTTTTTTTCTTCTGTCTTCTGTGTCTGTCTTGGTGACACCTCAAAATGACATTTGGTCCATTCCTACTCCATTCCCAGCCGTGCCTGTTTCACCAGCTGCCAGAAGAATCAGCCAGGGAAGCACAGCCCCTTTTTCTCAGCTGCCCTCCAGACCCTGGGCTGTGGTTGCAGAGCTGTCTCTGCAGGTTGGACTGGGAGGAGGTCCTGCAGCCTGTCACTGCAGAGGGGTTACTTGTCATTGCCTCAAACAGGGCACCTGTGCTCATCAACTGAGGTGTGAAAAGCACCAAGTGGACAGTGAAGGCACAGGAGGCCCCTGCCCTGCATGGTTTAATGACTTTTACTTTAACCTCAGACCTCTCTTGCCTCTGCAATGTTTGGTAAACACGACCTTTTAGAGGAGGAAAAAACAGATGGCATCCTGCATTAGTGTAACTGCCTGCTCAGCACCCCGGGAAAGAGAAACTTGGCTTCTCAGCAGCAGTCTTTCTGCCACTTCGACTCAGATCTCTTGGCTCCTCATCCCTGAGGCAGGTTTAAACATCACTGAATTCGCTGACAAAAGCCTGCCGGTGCAATCATGCAGAAGATAGAATTTTACTGCTAAAATGAGATGAATTCAGGACTGGGAGACAGCAGAGCCTCTACAAGGGAAGGCAACCTTGCATATCCCCTCAGCCCATTGCTTTCCTATTTCAGCTACCTGAGATCTGGGTCAGAGACACGACTCTTGGGATTTATAGACCTAGGCAAGGGCTTCTGTGGTCTTCTTTCTCCACCTGTTGTGGCAGATCGGGGGTTGGAATGAATCTCTGGGCTCTTTTCTAAGAGACTGGAGACACTGATTGTTGAAGGCAGTGAGAGAACTGCTTCAGAAAGAAGACCTTTGAGCCACTCAGACACGTTTTGTAACTGTTCTCAAATATATCAGCTATTTTTTCTCTTGTGGTCACTGCAGCCCAGTAGAAGGCCACTGTTTGTGTGAGACCAAGGAGGAGGAAGCCCAGCCTTCCGCAACATAGAGAGTAACAGACTCGGATCACCATCCTCAATACAGTCAAAACCATATTCATTGGTTTTAGGAAAGCAGATTTGATCCGGTGTGTTAACTTAACTTCCCCAGTGTGTTCACATCTAGGGTTTTGGGTTGGCCTATGGCTGAAGACCAAGATATAAACAGCACGGCTATCATTCCTTCCTCCTTTCTCCCATCCAGTGCCTATCACCACAGTCTTGTGCAGTAGGCACAAAGCTCCACTTTTCCATGTTCTAACCTACTTTCTCACTGCTGCTTCCTTCACATCCTGATCCACTCCATGCGACTTCTCTTTCTTGAGGCCTTACTCCCTTTTCTATCTTTTTGCATTCTTATTTGGAAAACAGTATCTTAGCAACTTGCTCATCCGGTCATACAAGCTCGCATTCCTCCAGGGCCACTTCAACTTTTCCTCCTTTTGAGGAATGAAAATGTTTCCCATCCCTATACTTTGTACTCAGACATGAATCTTTTTAGACAAGATCACTAAGAAAAACGGGACTTTGTCTTGACACATCCAGTGCTATTGTGCTGTTGAGCAGAACTGAGGATGGTGTTGAATGCCATTACATCAGTGAACTCAGAGCATCCATAAGTCAATGGAGGATCTACCCTTAAAAATACGATATATTTTTAAGATAACTCATAGAATGCTTATTAGATCCAGATGTGCTATAACAGCACAGCAGTAGTTTTCACAGTGCAAATCTGCACCATCCATTTTTTTGCATCTTGATCTACCACTCACACATCAGTGCATCATGAGAAATTACAGGCATCTGTTACATTCTGCAGTCACACTAGAAGAAATGTGCAGAAGAGTGTGTGTGCAGAAATGTGTACGTACAGAAACCTATCCCATTTTCCCTCTTTCCCCAGAAGCTGAGATAAGAGAGACGGCAGTCAACCCAGAAACACAGGCAATAATAACATCAGCACTACCTGTTTACGTGAAAGCTGCAACATACCAGTTTGGGACATAAAAAGGTAACACACAGTTCTTGTCACTATGCACGTTTAGTTCCCTGTTGGATGATGGTACAAAATATATATGGAAAGAACTAAATTACTAAGCAGAGATCATTAGAAATTGCTAGAGCACACTTCCAATCGGTGTGGCCAGAATTAGGTTCCTCAATCTAGAAAGAAAACGGTCTTATTTGCAATCATGCAAACTGGCCTTTAGCCTACACCTCACCTCAGTGAAGTTCGTGTGGACTTGACAGCTCTGAAGACCATGACTGCTGGGTATGGACTAAGCAACCCATATATCATCTTAGTGGCCTGTCTCCAAATACCCAGGAGAAAAAGTTGTAGTTTCACAGGAAGTGGGACTTAAATCTGTAGAATTAAACAGCACTTCTACTTCATCTTAAATAGTGTAATGGCAGCTCCTAAGAAAAGGCAAAATCTTGCTGTCTTTCATTCTAATGTTGTCATCCTCAGTACCCTTATTAGACATCTTAGGAACTTTCCTCTAACCATGAGTCATAAAATCATAGAATGGCTTAACTTGGAAGGGATCTCCTCTCTGTCTCTCTCCTCATTTTCCCCTCTGCACTAACCTTCCATTTAGCCAGTACAATGGCAGGTTACCCTGCAGAGCAACGAAAAGAGTTGTGTGGAAGGCTTTAGGAAATGGGCTAGGCATTTCCACTACTAGAATATGTATGGGTGGGAATCAGCAAGTTTCTCTCTACTCACAGAGTCCTGCTTCTTGCCACTTTTATCCCATCCTCTGCTCCTTTGACCTCACTAGCATCATTCAACAGCACTGCATTTCATCTTCTAGGTCCCTTCCAGCTTCTACATCCACAAACTCAAAATGGAGCATGAGGGGATTTTGGCACCCAAATCTCACTTGGTTTGAGTTCCTCTTTATGTCTTGATGCTTTTTTCAGGATGATATTTTCTCACAGAAGAAAGAGGTGGACCTCGGCACTTCTGCAGTGCTTCTAAACAGGCAGGATGACAGTCCCAAAAGCCTGCCATCTTTTTCTACTCCTCCTTCAGCTATCCAGCTATCTGCAGAACCCAAAGAAACAAGGCTTTAGCAGTTGTACAATGTGTTCCTCTTCAGCATCTCAGACTTCTCAGTTCTTCCTAAACGATCTGAAAGCTTGCCAGGCAGAAGAAAGAACATGGTAGCACGGGCATGTGTTTCCAACAGAAGAACACAGAACTTGCCCATAGGGCTGGTCAGAAGATGAACCTGCATAGGAGTGAGTTAGTATTGCAATGTACAGAAAAAACAACAGGCCTTTGGACTGACATCACACTGCAAGAAACTGTGTGATAAATGGCCAGAGCCTCATTGCTGTCACTGCCAAATAATGTTGGCATGAACAGGAATATTTCTGATTTATCTCCTGTTCCTATGTTCTTGTTCCCTTCTATTTCTTCTTTCATTTATGCTATTTTTTAACTTCCTGCTTTTTCTGATACCTTCTCTTCTGTCATTCTCTTTCTCTGTGTAGCATGTTTACCATCATTTTTCCTTTCAGTAGCTCTACTTCCTTTCTTGGAGTGAATTTGTCTTCCTTCCTTTTTCAGTGGCTCTTTTTTTCCAACCCTTTGCCAAATTCTGTGCCTTGTAAGCCATGAAGAAGTGCGTGGACAGAGGGTCCACAGAAACCACCTGTTGAGTTCAACAGAACACACGTCAGTGCACAAAAGAGCTGTAATTTCAGCAGTGGGGATAGGATCTTGACTGATGCAGATCAGGTCAGTTGATACCAGTCAGGGATTACAATGAATGGCGTTAGCTCCAGCGCAGTCCATCTGCTATTACTTTATCAACCGTCTGTGACCATTTTTAAGTGCTAGACACAGGACTATTTCCAAAGCAGTCATTGCCTCTTCTCAAGCAGCTCTGTGGCATTATCAGACAAAAAGCACAGGATACAGAAGCTGTTAATGTTGCATTCTGCTGGTACTGAGAAGCTGTCATGTTATGGACAGAATTCTTTGCAATGCAGGGGGAGAAGATGATGTTCATCTGCAAGTCATGAGTGAATCCCCCAGAATTAAAGCAACAAATTGTTCTAAATAGCTAGTGAAAGTGGCTCTCACAACTGTGTGGTTTGGTTATGATCAACTCTATTTTACTGACATTACCACTCTTTGTGGCCCCAAAAATGGGAAGTGCTGTCGCATGTGAGAGAAGAGCACTTGATTGCAAGTCTGAATTCCTCTAGGGCAGGATGCACGGAGGCAATGGAAGCAACAGGGATGAAGAAAGGACTGGAAGGACACGTGGCCAGGCAATGGCTGGGCACAGCATCAGGCTCTCAGTAAATGTGTCTGAAAGTTATCTTTGCAGTTTCTAAAGATGATATTTCAGACTGGTTTCATTTGACCTCTTTCTCCTGCCATCTTCTTTAAGAAAGGTGTTGGTAGAGGTCAGACAAACCAACCAATGTGATAGGAGCACTCCAACTGCTGTAAGAGATTTGTCTTCCTGTTGAAGAGCCCACCTAGTCCTAACTCTACCTCCTCACCCTTGCATTCTCCACATTTGCCTGAAAGTGATTACACCAGCTGAAGCAGAGAAATGCCTATGTGGAAAATAGTGTGAAAATGTTCAGTCCTGGTAGATCTCCTTTATAGAACTGAGGCTCTGCATCTGAAGCTCACCTCCTGTTTCTTTGGATGCTTCCAGAAAGAGCCATTCCTTCCAGGCCATGTAGCAGATTTGCCAACTATATTTCCCTGCAAGAGATTCCCAAAGTTGTTGGTAACTATAATGTTAGGGATGCCCTCTAAAACATTTCTTGCTTATAACTGTGTTTTCGAATTTCCCCTAAATCTACATGTACTAACTACCTTTGTGGTTCTGGAACTAGGTTTCTGCAAAGCAAATTATTACTGCTGATCATGCTTGTACAAAATACCTGTAAAAGCTTAGGAAGAGTTCCAGTCTGGGTCTAGATATTACTCCTGACCCACATCTCTGTGTTAGACGGAAATCAAAACTCAGGCAACTGTGATCCTGGGGAATATCTATGTGAACTTTGCTGACCCATCCCTGCCTGTTTGCAGCATCTCCACAAACTCCAATTGTAATGTCTTGAACAGAGGATTATTAAGTCTACAGGGAGGAAAGAATAAGCAGATGAGCTGTTAAGAAGCAGAAAAAAATCCTCTCTTCATGCCTGTGACCTCAATAAGGAAAAGAAATGAGAAAAGAAGCACAAACTGGATGTGCTAACAAAGCAGAAATGTTGCTCAAACTCCTCCTGTGTATTTTCAAAAACTGTGCTGTGGAGAGCTTCAGCTGGAATGAAAGTCAGACAGAAGAGCTTTGCATACGAAGTCTCTTGTCTTCAGAGCACACAAGGAACAGTCCATGGGCATGGAGGCTTGCTTTACATTGGCATGTCTGGGTGCTGTAGGCCTGACTTGGAGTGTTCTCTATTAAGAATCAGAGAACTCTGCCTCCACGATCCACTAATTCTGGGAGCTTTCACTTGACACTGCAAGCTGGGGGGCAATTAGTCAGAGTTATTGTGCTGTTTTGTGTGGTAGGTTATAGATCTGATTTGATACAGACTAGAATCATTATCCTGCTTCACACCTGGGCCACAGCCACTGAGTACTTCTGAGCTGAGATGAAGCACTGACCTCCAGGTTATATATCTAATATCCTGCCTGTGATCCTAAGCCAGAAAGGCTCATTTCCCATTTCATGAACTGGATTTGCATTCTTTCTGTCAGATAAGGTCAATCTTTCACAGGTTCAGACACAATGTTGTGCAGCTCAGCTGTTTTCCTGTAATACTTTAAGGGTGGTGGATACTGGTGGAAAATTATCATTCCCCTTCCGATTTTTTTTTCCCAAGGTGCTTCAGTGGTATTCTAAAAGGAGAATTAACTTGGAGAGCAGTTCAATTCCCATAAAATTAATGGCCCTCAGTCTTAAGGGTTATTGCAGTCACAAACTGAACACAATGCTTTGGCTTTCTCAGGAGGATCTGACTGGTAGTGCGTTTAGCATGACCAAGGCTACAGCACAGGGGAGCTAAAGAGGGACATGTTGCTGTGACTTGTGCAGTGGATAATATTCATGGCTCTTTTGTGTCAATGCCTTCTAGAAATACTTCACAGGACATAGAATGAATGCATGTTCTCTCTCTGAACAGTGGGTTCAGGTAAAGATATATGAAGAGTCAGAGACAGCAGATGCTCAGAAGTAAAACAAATCAGATTTTGTTTATAACCATGTGTTTTTTAAGGCGTAGCTTAGTGTGATGCAGCTCAGAATGCTGTGAGGAAAGAAGTTTGAAGGTTTGATTTCAAAGAACTGTCTAAAATCTGTCCATCCACTTTTCACCCTCCCACATGCAGCAGTGGAGCAACAAGTACAAAGGACCTCTTCCAGCAAGAACACATATTTCCATTTGAATACTTTGGTAACAGTCAAAACAGGACAAGAGGGAGTTTCATCAGAACTGCAGGGAAGGCTGGCTTGGAGATGTATCCAATGATTTTCATGTCTCCTTACCACTAATAATTGGTGCTGTGATGCCAAGCAGTAACCAATCTGTGACAGCAACTAATTCAGAAGGCTCTTTAGAAATGAGTACACAGCTGTTTGAAGTTTAAACTATATTGAGTTACAATTGAACTGGATCATAATCATGAAGCAAACACTTGCCAGTTGCACTGATCATGTTTCAACCCTGAACTGAGCAACACCATTGGTACTGAAAAGTTATGTCTCATGAGAAAATGTTTTGCGCAAATGTGAGCAGAGCCTGCCCAACTTTTCCATAAATGTTTCAGATTCCAGCTCTTGTTCAGACCCCTGACCTCCTCTCCCTTTCATTCAAAGTAGGTCAGGTCTCACCAGTACTTCTATCAGATAGCAAGTACCTTACTTCTCCCACAAATACAGGTGGAACATCACTCCTTCCCAATGATTTTTCTGAGGTCTGATACTGCCCTTCAGACAATTATACTCAGGTCCCATCCCATCTCCTCTGTGATGTGAGGAGAACAGATGGGATCCGAGTATAATTCAAACCTCCAGTGCAATCCCCGTGTCCATTGCCAAAGCAGACCTGCCCCAGGCACTTAATGTTTTATGTAAAATATTTCCCATACTGGAGCAGAGGTGATTTTCTGCTGATTTCCTATTTAGCACCACAGGCAAGTCAGAGGCAGGCACCAAAAAGCCTGTGAAAGGCAACTGAATGAATGTACTCTTCCCTCTAATTGTGACTCCACCATTTCCTCTCATTACACTAATAGAAACAAATCTTTCTCATCTCAGCACTATTACCTCACACAAAAGCAAATGGTATGTAATCCTGTTAGAGCTGGGCTGCTGCTAGACACATTTTAAAGTCATTGTTCTGGGACACCAGTCTCCACTGTGTGAGACTGGGAGAAGTGGGATATGCAATTACGAGGCTATTCAGATCCTTAGAATGAAACCTTGCCACTAACAGGCAGAAGGCAGCAAGAAAAAGAGAAGTTGCTTTATGAAATTATAGGGTTTGGCTAAATAACAGTCTAATCAGCACCTCAGCATAGGAGCAGGTCTAGCTCCTACTGTGCTTTCATGGAGTCTCCTCATTCCCCTCAGCCTGGTCTTTGGCATCTCTAGTGGAAGGCCCAGTCTGAAAGATGAGTTATGATCACGAAGCCAGTGGTACACAGGTCCAATGCAGAAAATGATGGTCCACTCCCAGTGTTTGCACACGTTGAAACAGGGAAGCCTTAAGCAGAGCTCAGTAACAGCAATCTGCCTGCTGCTGCCACCACCTCACACTGTGCTTTGTATCCAGGCTTCCTGGGGGAAGACTCTGGCTTCACGTCTGTCCCCTATAACTCCTGGCCTACAGCATCAGCTCAGCAGCCAGGTGGGAAATTCACATTGCTAAACTCATAAAACTCTAACACCCAGCTCCATTCCCCACAATGATTAATTCGTGTTCTGGGGGGAAGAAGGCAAGTGGCAGTCAGTGAAGCAGTGCTGAACAGTATGAGTGAGAATGATTGTAACTGCTTCATCAAGCTGGCTTCTGCTGAGTAGTTAGATGCTAGTCTGTTCACAGTCATTCCTACCCAGGTGAAGCCAAGGCTTTTTCAGCCAGATGGGTAGCAAAGAAAGAATCAGAAATCCAGTAGGACAAACAACAGGGAAGACAACACAAGAAGAACAGATGATGACTATCATAAAACACAAGCAGAACCAAGGTCTTTTTGCAGGCTGATCGTGACAACCAACCTCCTAGCGTTTCCTTCTCCTTCTGACTCACTTTTGAGCTGTGTGGCTGCTCTAACTCATCTGTCCTGCGGTGAGGCGATCTCACTGCCTTGAATTAGACACCCCTCTTTGTCTTCACCTTCCCTGCTATGCTACCTTCCTGCTGCCCCTGTTCCTTCTGTCCCCCAAGATGAGGCTGTGTTCTGACTGATAGCGGGACTGTTCTTGCAGGTCCCGGAAGGAGATGATGTGGGCTGAGGTAAGGTTTTCTGGTAGAAGAGGAGACATCAGCTGATCATTGCTGGAGTCTCCAAGTCCCTTGAAGAGACGAGAGTCACTTCCCTGTTTATGCTCTTTATTAGTCCCTATTCTCTTTAATCGGCTTAGACTGATGAGCCGAGGCAGCGGTAGGGATCAGCCAGGCTGTTTAATTAAAGGATTGCAGCTCAGCCCTGCAGTTTGGGGGTTTGTGTAAATGAGCTGCAAGTCCATTATTTAATCTGCCGCACTGAGAGGAGTTGGGGCATTAATGAAGCAAACTCTAATTAAAACTAGACCGTTGATGGTTATTAGTGGCATCAGTTCTGACAGGATTTATCTCATTTAGGGAAATGCCTGATCAAGGAGGGGAAAAAGAAAGAAGAAACCCAAGCCGGTTTATCAAATTCACCACAACACCACTTGCGACCAGTTGTCTACTCAGTGGGTCTCAGGACAACTGCACAGGGAGATGCTGTGTCTCAGGCTCTCCCACCAGGAGTCCTGATGGGCTTATTTAGGGATATTCCTGGCTCACCCAGGAACTGATTGCCTATTCAGGCTGTCTGACCCACATATTTCAGACTTGATTGACTTTTGTTCTGCCTCGGTTCAATAGGGAGCTTGCTTATGATTTGAGCAGGGTGACAGGCTCTGTAAATGATCTGATGAGCTTCTCTCAGCAGCGTGTTGAGCCATTACAGAGTAACGTAGCTATCAGCTATAGACAAGAGCTCTGTGGTGACCCTGTGGTTTTCACGTTCTGCCACTTGTCTTGTCCTCCTCACTGCTCTGTATATATAGCTTCAGGAACCAAGCATGCCCAGGGAAGACTGCAGGACCTGGCAGAGACTAGGAGATGTGTTCTGTCCAACATAAATTTGGTCAGCAAGCTTAATAGTCCTGCATGTGCTCTGCCTTCCTCCTGGCACAGCGTGGGAAGCAGGGATACTCTTCTCACCTGAAGCCATCACATACAGAGACTGCATATAAAAGCTGCTCTGTTTCAAAAAGCAAAAATGTGTGTGACTGTTTCTTGTCTTCAAACAGTCAGGGTGGCTTCAACCATTTCTGTCTCTGCACAGAATACTGAGCCACACACAGACAGGCTCGGGGCTTCTATTGGCGCTTAGGGCATTAGAAATGAAAGGGAAAAGAGAAAGCCTTAGAAAGCAAGTAAGGAGAGCAGGGGGCCTGCTACAAACGAGCAGGGGAACAAGCAACAAAAGACAGTCTAGGTGACAAAAAAAAAGGACAGACAAAGAGCAGTATGAGAGGCTCCTCAACTGAAAACTCAGATGCAATATAATGTAGGGGTCAATTTCATTCATCCCTTCTTTTGACATTCCTGATTCAGACTCATCTTTGGATGCAACTTGCCAAGTTGTTAAATTACTGGAGTAAATTATTGTTTCTCTTCAATTTATCTGCCAAACCCTAATTGGGAAATTTGGTGGTTCCCAGCACAAGGAGGGCAGACAAAATGAGGCTCAAGGATGGACAGGGCCTTCGGAATGATTAGGCCAAAAGCCTGATATATCAGCACAACAGAAATTACCCAAGAGCTTAAGACACTGAGATACTGACAGCCTTGTAGAATAAGAAAATGCTAGAAACTAAGGGAGTTGATCAGAAATCAGATGAGGGCTGGGACAGAGCAGAGTCAAGGATCAGGGTATGATGACAGCCAGCACCTCCTCATCTGCTATGAGACATAGCTGCAAACATCTCATGGGGCTGTCACACAAACTTTACCAATGTTTGAGAATCCACAGCCTCACAGGGTATTGACCCTTCCATCCTCATACACAAATGGGCATGAAGGGTCTTGCTCCTTTACTCTGTCTCCAAGTGTAGCTTAATGCTGCTTTTGAATATATACAAACATGCACACCTATTCCCTTCACAGTTGTCCAGCACTCACACTTTCCCTTGGAAGGAAGTCAGAAATCACAGCCTGCTCCAGTGAGCAGAACAAACAAGAGAAACATCATTTCAAAAATGCTGTAGCCTCGCTACTGCAATTCAGCTGCTCCATTCTGTTCAGAGCCCTTCCCAGTAACTCAAGTTTCTTCTGCCAGTGCCAAAGGCCAGATGTAAAAGTCTAGCAGTGTGATGTGGGAAATCTTCAAAGAGAAACCTGTTTACTGTTGACAGAAGGGTGATGAGGCATGAGAAAATGGAGCAGGCCTGTGAAATTGAGGTGCAAGAGGCTGTGGGCAGAGAACAAGATGGCAAGAGTGGAGGGACAAGGTGATCATGGAAATTATCCAGTATGTGAATCCCAGGTGCCTTTGATGCTCCTTGGAGCCCTTGGTTTTGGCACTCATGTCCTTCACTGATGAAGGACAGCTGCAACAATTGCTGATGTGCCCAACCCTGGCTGCACTGAATACAAGTTGGTAGCAGCTAATAGCTCCAGTCTATAACTGACCATCACTGTCAAGTTCAAACCATTTCAGCTGTGTGTTATGTGAAATTGTGCCCCTCTGCCTCAGGCTACCTCAGTTCTAGCAGTCATTGTGAATAAATGAGATCCTGGTGGGGCATTTCTGAGATCAGCTCTCACTTCAGGCATACGTGGGATAGAGGAAACAGATACCATGTATGCCCCAGTGTGAGACAGAACCCTGAGTTGGTTTGATGACTTTTACTGTAAGTTAAATGTTATGGGTTTCTACCACTGTGTGCCCAGCCAACTTATCATGAAGGGCAACTACTTTGAAGGAGAAGAGTGAGGCATGTGTATATCACTGTCAAAGTGATGCAGGAAAGTAAGAAAAGATACAAATGTGGATGTGGGTTAACCAAAGCAGATGTTGGACGAAAGGCTGAAGGTTTGTATTAAAGGTGCAAGGATGTGTGTGAGTAGAGACCAGAGGGGGTTCTGAGCAATTACACTGAAGGAGTATCTGGGAGTGAAAAGAGAGTGTGGGGGATGTGGTGCATAAGTGAGGGTGGAAGAGGATTGGCGTGTATAATATGTGAGTTTTGTCTCCCATCAGTGATGCACTGTTGCGAGATGAGAAAGCAGGAGAAGATGAAGAAGAAAGGCCTTTCTGGCAGCGGTTTCCCACCTTGGTGAAGAGTCTGGAGATGAAGGCTTCTGCTCTGCATCAGCTGCTGGGCAACAGAACTGGTGCAAAACAGTTTCATTCCTGTAAGAAAAAAAAAAACAAACAGCATCAGGTTAGTGTTCATTTCATTCAGCAGAAAGCTCATAGGAGAATGTCTTTCCCAAGGCTGTTCCAAGGGAACAGTAACACCAAATGGTATTGAAAAACAAATCTGATTACTGCATGAACATTATGCATTCTGAGGTGGTGGGGAGTA
Source organism: Aquila spilogaster (assembly GCA_024606505.1). Taxonomy (NCBI): domain Eukaryota; kingdom Metazoa; phylum Chordata; class Aves; order Accipitriformes; family Accipitridae; genus Aquila; species Aquila spilogaster. The sequence goes on from JANHGO010007670.1 coordinate 18,780, forward strand.
GGAGAGAAGTGATTTTCCTCTCCTTTACCCTTCCCGCTGCTGATGTCAAGCTGTAGAGAAGAGGCAAAATCATTCAAACAAAAAGTTTTCTTTCTGTCAGGATCTGTCTCGTGATTCCATACATCTCATGAAAACAGTTTTGCTGGGATCTGATTTTTATTTAGTTTGGGACACAAATATTTCCTTAGATGCGTTTCTTTAGATATGTTTCTTATACATTTTAATGCAAAGAAGTTGATTTTTTGTCATAACGGTGGCTGAAGTAACTCTGCAGATATTTCTCTTGAAGCCTCTCTAAAGCATAGAAATCGCCTCAGCACATCAGTATTGAGCGTTGCCATTAATAGTAGTGGAAAACTAGCATAATAAGCATAAGAGGGTGTGCTGTGATCATGAGGAGAACAGAAAGTAGGAAGACATCACTGCAAAGAAAAACAAAAACATAAGTAACAAGCATGAGGGAAACAGGAAAACAGAAAGCTAGAAGTGTGTTTATTAGATGAGAAAGGCAAAAGAATTCATCCAAAGGAAGAAAGCCTCAACTTGAGTGATTCGCTCTTGGGTCCCTTGCCTGGAAACATTTGAAAGGAGCTTGATCTTGTGGAGGAAAAAGAAGTTCTAGAAGAATGGCAACCACATAAGAAGAGGAGAAAAAAAGATGGAGACAAAAAACAGGCTGAATCCTTAGACAGCACAAATCACTCAGTCTCCAAGTTGGTGGAATAGCACTTGGAGCTCCATTCTCAGTGCTACTGCAGAGATCCAGGATTCAGATGGTGTCATCTTTAAAAAACAATTTTGCAGCTTCTAACCAAGACATAAGCAGTAAAACTAAGTCTCCTGGCTTGTTACGGGGTCCAGGGTTATTCCAAAGACTTTGGAATTTCTGTCCCGAAATGTGAAATTTGTCACCTCTCCCTGTCTCAAAATATGATGGAGATGGCCACAAAGACAGCTAAATTACAGACAACAATGATCCTGTTCCCAGCCACCCACTTCCTGCCTCTCAGCTAGCTCAATATAACAAACAGATTCGTTCTTCTGCTTCTTTGGCTTCCAGTGTCCTGTCAAAAAGAATCTTTTCTTAGAAGCAGCAGGATTAGCAGCAACAACACAGCAAGGTGAAGAGGGAAGCATTAGCTTTACCTCATCGACCTCTGTCCATGCCCTAGGTTCCTGCCTGTGACATGCAGCCTGCTAGAAAAGAAGGGACATGTTTGTGTGACATACCAAATCCATCTCCTGATCTTCCATTTCTGTAACTACCCAGCTCATGTTCCTTCTCTCCTGCCAGCCTGGTTATTGCTGTTTCTCGTTATGTTGTTTCTAATTCAAACTTATCATATGGCAACTACCTGTCTCGTGTGTCCATAAATTACCTGTGTTGTCTTTTTTTCTGAAGCAAGTGGTGGGATCAGTTTTGAGCCTACATTCAAGCAGACTCACACAAATAGTCAAGCTCCTACATCTTGCCATTCTGCTTCCAGCTAGAAGTATCTAGAAAAAAAAGGAATGTTCTGATAAAATTTTGGTTTTGCAGGAGATGCTGAATCATCAGACTGAAACTGTCTGGTGGCATCTTGGGCTTGACAAAGATTCTTAAAATCACACAGTTTTGCCTGGATTTCCTGGCAGGTTGTTTGAGGTTCGTACCTCCATATCTCAAATCACTAGTGCAGCCATGCTATACAAGTAGTCTCTTGGACAGGGGCCATAGGTATCCAGCATTTCCATTCACTTGGCTCTCTGTTCTACCCAATTCCCAAGGCAGCAGTTCTGAGGGCTGGCTAGCCCAAGAAGTGTGGGACACCTGTGCCAAGGCAGTCAGATCTGCAGAGCAGGCCTGCAGTCATGGACATTGTATTGTCATCTGCAGTGTGAAAATGCACAAGGTTCTCAGCTGATTCAGCAACAACTGAGGTTCATTCTGAGGAGCACGTTTGCTTTCAGAAGTATGATACATTCTCATTTGCTATGGAATATCATCTCTACATGAACTAGGAAAAAAAAAAAAAGACCTAGTTTCAGATAAAAATAACAACACATTTTGCAATACTGGAATCTTCCAAAATATTGATAACCCAAATTTCAGCCATTTTCAACCATAACGCTTCCCTAAATGAGGTATATTGTCCTCTGCCTTTGTTCTAACATCAGATGTACAGTCAGCCATTGGCTCTGGTTCACATAATCTCTCATGTGTGTTTAACATTAACCTTGGATGTTTTCTACTCCGATCAGAGTCCTCTTGAACCTCTGAGATCCCAAGATCTCAGAAGTAGTTGCACATCTTACATTCCATTACCAGATATTGATTATGCCCACAGACAGAAATTGGCCTCCAGGCCATTTGGAGCCATGACACCCGAGGGGAAGTCCCCATGGAGGTGATGAGTAGGCACTGCTTGATAAATATATGCAGTGTAAATGGGTGTTCCTAAACTGCTGAAAGTTCTCTTCACTAGGGTCAAGAAATGATATCTTCTGACTGTTATTATATCTGAGTTCCCCCAAATATCCAGGAGCAGCTGCAACTTTGAGTCTACTCACATTCTTCTTTTATAACTTGCATGCCTTTCTCTTTTATCGTACTCAGGACATAGGGAGTGGGTTCCATCTTGGACACTATATCCTATTCGTTTTCCTTTTTCCTTCCACCTCTTGATCCTGCAACTTGCAACAGAAAATCCAGCAAGAAGGAAAGGTGCTCTGGGAGACTGGACAGGAGTTGGTTGGTACTAAAGAGGCAAATAGAGAGGGAGAGCAGTGTTGAAGTTCCTATTGGGGTAAATGCTACCAGCAGCTTGTGAGTTATAAGTAGAGGAGCAGCAAAGGACAAGGGCGAGCAAAGTTGCAAGAGGAAGACTGGGAACAGCCTGTGCCTGTCAGAGCCTTGCTGTGTCTGGCTGGGACACTTGCTCCAGAGGCAAGGATTTGACAGTCCAGACCTATCTTAAATGCAGAGAAAGCTGTGTTTGACCCAGTAGTAACCTGTGTTGTCAATTGAAATGTTACCCTCCTCTCCTCTGAAAGAAAACAACTGACTGAGTTTTATTTAGTTGTGTTTAACATTGCTCCTGACAAGAGGTATCCTCCAGCCAGCTGCCTGCAGCTTCAGAGGAGGGTATCAATGAACAAACTGTCTGGACACAGCATTTCCTGCTCTGTGACAAACTTTAGAGAGGCCTATGCCAAACCTTCTGGCTAGCATGAGCTGTCTCATTGGCTCAAGAGTCAGCTCTACCTTTCTGGCTTAGAAAGCTGGATGGTACTGCAAAGAGGCCCTCTGACTCATGTTACTTAGCCTTTACAGCTATGAATCCCAAAGAGCCAAGCCTCCTTTCTCTTAAAAGCTGGTGTTGTGGAGGGTATGAGCGTTGAGCTCCAATAACTGAAAGTCTCTGTTGCTACCTAGATTGTAAACCAAAGGGCCAAAACTGTGCAAGTTTTCCCAAAATTGTCAAAATACTGTATCTGTCTTCCTATAAAACAAGCACTTGGGGCTTACATTCATTCAGCCTTACTGCCCATCTTAAGCATCAGTGGCCACTAGTTTGGTATTGATGGTAGATGTACCAGGATAGAGATGTTTAACTGTTGAGAGCTGTACTAAGGTAAACAAGTTGTTATCTTCTCCCACTAGCCAGAAAAGAAACCCCCCAACCCAGATAGCACATAGAAATCTGTGTTGCTCTGTGTTAAAGTCAACTTTAATTAAACAAATATGCAACATGGTCTGTTCACCTAGACAAAGAATAGCTCTGGGTTTTCCTGCATTAGAAACTTTAGACTACAAGATATGCTAGAACAATACAGAGTGAAAATTGCTCTCAGTGGGAGTACACAGAGCATGCTTCTCTCTAACAGGCTGCATTACTTCTCTGTTGCACCGTTACTGTTGCACTTGTATGTTCATGCCTGACTAATCTGGTGGCCTTCTATAATGGAGTGATAGCATTAGTAGACAAAAGGGTGACTGGTATGATCTACCTAGACTTCAGGGCCTTTAATATGGTCTCACATCACAGTCTTATCTCTAAATTAGAAATATAGGGATTTGAAGGGTGAACTGCTCAGTAGATAAGGAATTGGTTGGATGCTCATAGCCAGAGGATTACGGTCAACAGCTCTGTGTCCAGGTGGAGGCTGGTGACTGGTAGTATCCCCCAGAGTTCTGTCTTGGGACCAGTGCTCTTCAGTGTATTTTTCATTGACCTGGTTAGTGGGATTGAGCACATCCTCAGCAAGTTTGCACCGCTCACTAAGCACAATGATGCAGCTGATAGAAAAGGAGAAAGGGATGCCATTCAAAGGGACCCGGACAAGCTGAAAAAGTGGACACAGAAGAATCTAATGGGATTAAAAAAAAGGCAAAGTGCAAGGTGTTGCAGTTGGATTGGGGCAACCTCAGATTTGTGTACAAACTGGGAGAAGAACTTATTGAGAAACAGCCCTGCAGAGAAGGACTTGGGGATCCTGGTGGATGAAAAGGTGGGCATAAGCCAGCAGTGTGTGCTTGCAGCCTAGAAGACCAACAGTATCCAGAACTGCACCAAAAGAGGGGTGGCCAGTAGGTTGAGGGAGGTGATTGTACTCCTCTACTCTGCCTTGGAATGGGTCCACAGAAAGACCACAAAGATGATCAGAGGATTGGAACACCTCTCCTTTAAAGAAAGGCCAAGGGAACTGGGCTTGTTCTTCTTGGAGAAGGCTTCAGAGAGATCTCACTGTGGGCTTCCAGTACTGAAAGGGAGCTTATAAACAGGAGGGAGACAGACTTTTTACATGGGCAGACAGTGATAGGACAAGGGGGAGTAGCTTTAAACTAAAAGAGGGAACATTTATGTTAGATATTAAGAGGAAGTTCTTTACTCAGAGGGTGATGAGGCCCTGGTACGAGCTGCCTAGAGAAGCTGTGGATGCCCCATCCCTGGAGGCATTTAAGGCCAGGTTGGATGGGGCCCTGGGCAGCCTGATCTAGTGGCTGGCAACCCTGCCCACGGCAGGGCATTGGAACTGGATGATCTTTAAGGCCCCTTCCAACCCAAGTCACTCTGTGAATCTGTATTATATAGTAGAGCTGGCATGACCCCTGCTGCAAAGACTGAAGACCACTGGGTTTTCCAACTGCCAGTGCTTGCCTAACTTCTGTAGCCTTGTATTCAGGCCCTACAGGCCTGTGTATTCAGTAGCACTGACCTTGGCACGAGCATGCATCAGTCCTTAAAAATCTGATTATGTTGAAAGGCACATGGTGCTCCCTCAAGCAATGTTATGTCAGTAAATAAATATTACAGCTTACATGGTTTCTCTTTAAAACTCCACCTTTTGAATAAAAGCTAGGAATCTTGACTCAAAGTAATTTTTTTTTTGTAATACTGGATATCTCAGATTTCCTGGAATCTATTACTGTTTGTCTTTTTTCATATAGCTGCCATGAGAACAGATGGAGTCACAGAGAAGTGTGGCCTAGAAGGAGAAGATTAAGGCAGAAGGAGTCAAAGGAGAACAGAATTCATCTTGTGAGGTCTTACTGGCTGTTATTCTTTGTAAGAAAAGGGTTGGAGAACCATTAACAGGCACTATTCAACAGTGGTAAGTTTGTGAAAAGTCAGTTGCACAATTCTACTTCTGTCTCCCCCCAGATGTATAGCTCAGTGCTACCCCTACCAACAGAGCTGTGATATAACCTAGCTAAGACTAGCTGTAGGTCTTATTACTTCTATCACTTCCTTCTTGTATTAGATCTATTTCCGGCTCCAGTAAACCCGTAACTTCATAGGTGAGATCTGATAGAGGTTGTGTTTCCAAAAGAAGAGTACGTTCCAGCAACTAGATGTTTCTTCCCTGATCTATACTATTCATTCCAAAATATCCTCACTAAAATTTTTAAGTTTTCTTAATTTCTGGTGTTATGAAGGGAGCTGAGTGTGGGCAGAGTTTATGTCATGGAGGAATTACACATAATTAAAAACAGAATCAAGGTAGTTGCTGGACTTCAAGTTCTTTAACTACTCTTGAGCTGGATGGACTCCACATAGTTATTGGATTCTGCTGATGGCAAGGATGTGACAAGATTCAGAGAGAAACTGGACAACTTAAACTATCCCATTAGAACATTTAATGCAAAGTCAGTGTATAGGACTCAACCTTTTCAGCATTAGAAGGCTTTCATTGATATCCCATGGCTATCTACTGTAACTTTTGCTGCTCTTTCCTTTTGAGAATATGATGTTGGCTATCTCTGAAAAACAGCTACACAGTCCAGATTCACAAATCTGACTGTATGATTAAATCCTGTGTTAGACGGCAAAGGTTTTAGAAGCCAAAATACTGCAAGTGTGGAAATGCAAGAAAAAAGCTGTAATTGTCATTTTAGTTTACATTCTCAGTAATAAAAACAATCTCAATCTGAGCATACATAGGATGCATCTTGGGAATGGACTGATTTAGTAATCTTCTCTAACTTTCCTAAGACTTCTGAGGTCAGTCCAAAAATGCCCCAGTTTTAATCCCCAAAGAGTAGAATGAGATAGAAGCAGGCTGGAGTCAAATTTACATGGTAGATTGCTGGAGATGAAACTACAACAAAAGAAGCAGGGGGAAGAGTTGTGCCAAAGATGAACATGTTTTGGAATTCGTGTGGGTTGACCCAGCAAGTTCTAAAAGATACCTTTAGGCTAATTAGCTTTTATTTCCCCTTTTCTAATATACTCCAATATCTACTGTTTTTATGGCTGTAGATTTACTCTGCTCTCCAAGTTGTTACTGCTTCCACATCTTCATCAGAAACCTCTTCTCAAGCAGCAGTGATTATCTTTAGTTCCCATAGCTATCTGGAAGGTAAGTGCTATATTTGTAAAGGGTTTACATATGATGTGGTAGTCTATGCAGAACCACTTCATACCTGTTCTACGTACCTATCATTGACTCTCTGGTGATATTTTTCTAGTATTATATAAATTTGTCTTTCTAGTGCTAAAGAACAGGATGAAGAGGGGAGTCCCACTGACAGCGTTTCCACCTTCTCACCAGAATAAATCATTTTTAGAGACCCCATAAAATACCTCAAGATCTCAGTAATGTAAAATACCATACACATACACTACTGTTTGGAAAGTGAAAATTCAATGTGACTTGCTGATGCAAATGTGGTTTTGAGCTATTGTGGGTTCTTCAGAGCAGCAGAACTTGGAAGAATAAGCACAAGGCTCCATGTTGAGGAAATGGAATTTCCTGCATCAGAGGAGGAAGATCTGAGCCAATGCTGGTGTGATCTGATCTTTTTTTGTTTGGTTGGGTGACTATAACAGACATGTCAAATATGCCATTTACTTATCACCATCTGCTCCAACGGGTGTAGATATTAATGCCATATCTTCCTGAACAGAGGATTTCTGTGGTTATGTTAATCCATATCTGTGGCAGGCATTTCTCCTGTACATAGCCATTCTTACTTAGAAGAAGCTCTCAGGGAAAAGTGAGGGCATGACTGGCAGATGAGTGCAAGGATTTTGGGGGAAAAGTGGAGCGTTTTGCCTCTTCTTCAGTGCAAAGAATAGAACTGGTAGACATTCTGTATTTTATGTACTAAAAGGATCTGAGCACAAAAGGGTACTGTGAGCTCACACACACAAATCAGTTAAAGTCAGAATCAGTAATATGTCAGGAGACAGCAAATATGATCAGTGGCCTCTCGTTTTCCAGCTCAGTAGGGCACGCTCCCCTGCTACAGACCTTAATGTTTTCCTTTTCTTGTCTCTTGTTGGTGACAGCCTACTTGACAGAAATTTCCTTCACCAAGGATCTGGGCTCCAGACCCCTATCCAGAGTGAGGAAGATTGGAAAGATGTCACCTGCAGACTCACTTTATTCAGGGAAAATTGCTGCTGACAAGTCCATTTTGTTACCTGAAACACTTGAAGGAAATCTAATCCATTTGTTAAGCCCACAAGGAGAGGCTGGGCTGACTGCCAGGATTTCCCCTACGTGCTGGAAATGGGCAAGAGCAGAAAAAGGAATGGAAGGAGCTGCTAGTATTCATCCAAGCCCTGGGAGTCAACTAGAGAGGGAGAGTCCAGTCAGGTTTCTGGGTTCAGCTCTCCAGGCAGCCTCCTTGTGGCACAAATAAGCAAAGTCTAGGGCCAGCTCTTGGGCCCACCGCAATTATTTCTTATGGTGCGTTACTCTTTGTGCACCCTCTTGGTGCTTCAGCTTAAGTAACTCACTTAAGGTGAGGTAAGGATGATGCACTTGCTCTCACTTATCTATGGACTAACCTCATTATAGCCATTCAGTCTAGGTGACAGGAATTGTCCACAGGAGAAAGCATCTACTGCACAAAAACAAGTCTGTCCCATAAAGCAGTGAACACAATGTAGTGCATGCACACACACAATTCCTTTAATAAAAGGCAGCAGCTTGAACAAAAACAGTCAGGTTTGGGACATGTAGATAGTGTGGGAAGAAGCTAGCATTACTGAAAGCTCTCTGTAGGGGAGGAGAACTTTTATCTCTGATGTAGCTATGTTGGTGTCTCCTGTAGAATTTCTAGCCAAGGAAATACTCTTTAGGTTTACAGGGATGATTCTCATGCACTCCTATTTGCCAGCAGAAGTGATTTCCTCAGAAGCTTCTCTTCTTGCTATTAATTTCTATCCTAAGGCATAGTAGGAACAGGGATGAGGGAAGTGATTGTACTTGCTAAGCAATTCCCAGAAAGCAGTTTCCAGGATGGAAGTGAGTTTGCCACCAGCTGCCAGAGGGCTTGGGGGAGCTGCCTCTCCTGAAGTATCATTGAATCACATGTCATTGGGGAGTCCATCCACTCAATTTAAATTGGATTTCTCTTCTCCAAAGGAAAACCAGCCACACAGAGCACGGCTGTCTGCTAATTGTACTGGTGCTCCAAAAGCATTAAGAGGAAGAATGCAACCCATCTGCGGTGGAAGAAAATGCTATATATTAGACTGTACAATAACCCAGTGTGCACTACAAGTCCTCTTTTAGATCCCCTGTCAAAGGGTGGAAACAATTGATAACTGTTTGTGATAGACAAGCCATAGTACCTTTTGCTCTAATTTGCTAGCAGAGTGAATAGCAGTACTGAGGAAGAACAGCTACTGTATAAATGAGCAATCTGATATTCTAACTGTATGTGCACAGCTAATCACATGGAGAGGATCCTCTAGTGACACATGTAGCACTTCCAGGGAGTGAAGAGAGGTTTAATAAGTTGTAGCCAAAACTGTATTTCAGATTTAGATAGCAGCTTCCTATTTGTGATATCTGAAGTGTGTGGGAGGGGGAGGTTGTGTAAGCTCCAGAAATCATTTCAATGAAATAATTACCATAAACAGAAGTTGTATTGATTAATTTCTTAATAAAAATATGGTATATGCATACAATGCTACATTCTCAAGATAAAATCTGATCTTTTCCAAGACAGCATCTCTCAATTTCAACTGTCTTTAATACAATAATTTCTTTTAAAGGTTATACATCTAATAGAATAATTACATGTCTGCAAATGCGTGCTGGTAGAGTCATTTTGTAGCTTTGAAACATCTTTTCTTACCTCTTCTGTTTTGTATTACACAAAGGCACTTTCTTCTTTGTTCAAATAATAGACTTATAACTACATAAAATGGAAGTAGCTGGCAAAAGCTCACTTTTAATTACACCGATGAGCATTCCCCAAATACCCTCCAGTTCTTCATATAGTAATTAAAATTTGTCAGCCTAACGCCAATGAGTATGTAGTCCTCCTAAACAGATCTAGCACTCTACCTGAACGTCCTGCTAGCAGACTAAACACCTTTTTCTGCTCTCCTATTTTAAGCTAATTTGTATGAACACTGTAAAAAGCTGAGGATTGTATTAGTGAAATTGGCAATGCTGGGGGGTTGCCAATTCCTATGACTGTGAGGTATATATGGATTTTAGGTCTCTTCCTCAGTAAGAATAAATTATTTTTACTTTTTGAATGTGTCAGAATTGGGCTCAGTAAAAGTGTGTTGTTTATGACTGAGTACTAGATCTGTTTTTAATAACACTTAGATTTCTACTGGCTGTTTGCTTACATGGCTCATGTTTAACTCCTCAATACAGGAAGAAAGCCCTGGAATTTTCTAGAGGCTGAAATCAAACTGTCCCTCGGCACTGAAGAATGACACAAATCTATTTGAGGGAGTACTGTTCAACACATTCATAATCCCATAAACATGAAAATTGACTTCATACACAGAAATGGCTCATCACCAAGCTCTCCATGCATCTTAGCAACAGTGCCTTCTGCAAACTTGCCCCAGCATGGAAATGCTTGGGTAGATCTGCTGCTTGTCTAGCTGCAGTCCTGTGCCCTTGCATGCAACTCTGAATTCACTGCTGGATGTAGCGTGATAGTGAACTGCATCAGCACCGCAGTGCTTGAAAGCTTGTTACTGCCACATTGGACTGATGCACTGTATTTCTGTAGTGGTTTCATTCTGCATACTCACCAAAGATTATTAAGATTGTTGTATGGCGTAAATCATACTTCTGAGCTGCTCAGACACTACTGTATGTTAAGGCTTGACACTAAACATTTTAACAAGAAGACTGTTGTTGAACATAGTGAGAAGGAGGCTTGGCTTGCAGAAAACTGTTTCAGACCCTGGGTTTGGGGCCTTGGCTTTGGAAACCCAGTTTCTGTTAGACCTGTAGCTATCTGGGTCTTGTCCATGTTGCTTCAGTTATACCTACAACTGAAGGTGGAGTTGTTTCCTAACAGAGAGAGAACTACAAGAAGAAATAGGAATCCACAGGATATTACAGACATCATGGATACTTGCTTTTGGTTTGAATGGAGACTTCACAATTTCTTGAGGCTTTATAAACACCTGATCTTGCCAGAATAGCAGAAGAGCATGTGGGATTGTTGAGATGTCCTCAGACTTTGAACAGCTATGAAAGGTGTAGCCTTTCCCTATCTTATTTGCTAAACAACTCCTAGGATTTAATACTATTAGGACATAAAATATACAGTCAAGTGAATTTATAAACATGATGACAGTTTAGATTGCTCTTAGTCACAGGAACTGGATTATTTTACACTCCCTGTCTGATGAGACAGCATTGGGAAAAATTCACCACAAAAATGGAGAAGACATTGCCTCTTAACCTGATGCCTAGTATATGCTAATTATTCATCCATGTCCTTTCTCAGAACTGAGATACAAATGTCAGCTTACACTCATATACCTGGCCAAAAGATCAGTGCTTCAGTCAGTAATGACTATAGAAACCTACACAGTCTGCATCTGCAGCCAAATGTAGAGCTCATCTTGAATTAGATGAGCTGCTTACATCTGTCTGTGTTACTGAATCACTCTGTAGTGCCTTACTGCAGCTAGCTAGTGCCTTGTGGGGAATCTTAACTTACGAAAGCATCTGAATTAGAAATCCACTACTATTCTCTGCTTAATAAAGCTTTGACCTTCCCATCGGGTGCTGGAGTCCTCGTATCTTTTCCTTCATTTTAAATAAACAAATAAATAAATAAGGTAGTTCTGGAAACATAAATATAAGATATTTTCATGAACTACAGGAGACTGGCTTCTGCCAAGATGTTTCAGGGAAGCTGCAAAAACAATTACTGGAAATCAGAGTGAGGAGCTGTGGGACTGATTGTGTTTCTGCTCCTGAAACATGATGGCTGGTGCAGACCTTCTTGTGGTACTCACAGCTGGGCAGAATCCACTAGCAACTGAGATTTAACAAGTTTGCATCAGTAACCTGGTGCCAACAGGGCTGTAGCATAAGCTGACACCATGTGGCTCAGCATAATCTGGCAGTGCTATTTGTGCTTTCACACTTTAACTGTGAAGCTACGTCAATGATGGTTCCAGACCCTGTGTGCTGGGAATGTGATTTCCCACTTTGGGAAGAAGAAACGGAAGTGGCAGCATTGGCATCTGTGGTTACTTTAGCACTAGGAATCATTGAAATTTTGATCCTGGTGATGAGCAGGTTCTACCTAGAATCTAGTTTAGCCTTAGAAGATGTGTGGTGGGGGAAATCCCACTTTCAGCAGCAGTTGTTCCATGTAAAGAGTGCGTACTGCATGAACAGATCTCAAAGCTGAAGAAAAGGTAGTGGAAATAGACAACTCAGACTCATGGGAAAGAACAGCCTAGTACAAACCAGATTTTAATCAAACAAGTGTCAAAAAGTGAGAAGCCCAGGGGTAAGCACAGATATGAAAAGGAGAGAGCAATTATCACACTCCTAGGCAAGGTGGGTCAGCCTTGCTTGTAGCTGAAACACAGCTTCCTGTGTTCAGGGAGTAGCTAGTCTTAACAGCTGTTCTCAGTGTAACTCCAGAGCAAACAAATTGTGACAGAGATTTATTAGTCACTGCATTTATTGATGAAATAAGAGCTGATTAAGTGTGCCATGAAGACCAAATACCCTCCCTCCTGTGCGAGAAGGAGTACTCTCTCCCCAAGGTCATTTAGTTCTATGTCATTTGCACGTTTTCTGCTGCTTGACCCCCATCCTACCCTACAGGGAGATATGATTCCTCATGCCATGTGTCATGATTCTGGACTGTCAGAATTCCTGTCTTCCCATGACTGTTGTTTCCTAAAGGGTTAATGCCTCATTTTCTGTGCAGCAGAGACAAGTATCCTCACACAGCAGATAAACTCCTGAAATGTATGAATAGGCAAGGAAATGAATAGGCAGGGAAACCATCCAGAGTTACTTTTTGTGTGCCTTTGAGAAAGGCAGAATTCGAGTTGCAGTTGTAGACCACTGTATAGTCTCTACAGACTGAGACATCTAAGATCATTTGGATACTGATCTTGGGACAAACTGTAAGTGAGAATCATGCTAGACAGTCAGCAGTCACCTGATAAAAGAGAATTAATTAATTCGTAGTGGAGGGCAAGTAATACTGAATAACATCCATCATCACAGCAAAGTGACAAAAACTCCTGAAAAGGATGAAGGGGGGCATCCTTGTTATTTTTGAGATAACAGAAGTTTATTATGCAATGCACCTGAGTGACTGGTAGGGGTGGAGCCAGAATCCACCCCTTCCCAGACCTCATTTAAGGGTTAGCAATAGAGGCAAGGGTTTCTCTCTGGAGATCCCTGTGTACCTGAGGCCTTCTGAAGGATAAGCAGATTCTTTCATTTGTTTCTGTGCCTGCTGCATTTGAGCATATCCTCACTTGCTGTGGTCTAGGACTTTCCTGCTCTGCTATCATTGTTGCACTTTCCATTGTGTTACAAGCATGTACAAATTAGATGAGAATATCTCTGCTGATAGTTTCATAATTCTCAGTTGATCTCTCCATCATATAACAGATCTTCAGCTCAGTATGAACTTACCTCTCACTGCACTTCCTCTTCTCATTGTGCTTCTCTTAACAGTTGTTTCTCAGTTGAAAGTCAGTGTTTGCTCAAGTCATATAAGCTCATACATAAATGTAATGCTTATTTCTCCTTCTAGAGAGCATATTTTCAAATTAAGCTAGAGGTAAGAATATTTATATCTCTGGTCTGTGTGGCAGCAGTTAGGCCCACAATACAAAAGCTGAGATATGGACCTTTACAAGGAAGAGATACCTTGGCAACAGTGGGCACTTAGAGATTATGTGGTGGTTTACTGTGAAATGCAGTTTCTACCAGGAAACTTTGCTTTTGTAAGCAAGGATATATTACGTGATATTTGCAAAATGACCAAAGAGATGTTACTGAAAGTATTGATGTATGTCTGTATGAGGTACAAGGAAACAGTATGTTACAGTCCTGACATACAGGCATCCCATATAAAGCTGAATACTGGAGAGAAAACAGTGGGTTTGGGAGGGGGGAGGAAGTAAAAAAAAAAAAAAGAAGTAAAAGTAATTCTTGCAAATCAGAATTTTCTCTCAGTTGTGAGGTTTTTAAATTGTGTTGCTGTGGATTTTCCTCCATTGGTGCCACTCTCCCTCATTCGAGGAGGCATGGTGGAGTGGGAGGGCTGGGGGCAGTAAGTACATAAAAAGCATTGGGCTTTTCTCTTTATGGAAAGAACAGATCCTAAATCCTTTCCTTTTTCCCTTGCAAAATTATCTTCTAGTTAACTGTGATATTGACTGCTTCACTATTTCACTCTGTAACTCTGTCTGTAAAGGGTAATGAGATACTTGCCTATGTCTTATTTATTGTTTCTGCTTTTCTCCTTTACTTGAAGCATATCTTCCAAATTCCCAAGCTCAGAATAATTGATGACACTATGAATTTGAGGGTGTCTGCTAGAGTTTTGCACCCTTGCACAGAACAGTTGGATTTTTCCACCCTTCTAGGCATGTGGAAAACCCCATAATGCTCACCACTATTTCTTTTTTTTTTTTCAGAGTAAATTAAAGCAGTAACTAGAATTCATTAGACATTAGACACTTCAAACATTGTTACCGTGTCTTCAGTTACTGATTACTCTAACTTCTTTATGTCTAGGAGCAACCATTTCTTGTGTCTTAACACTTGTTTCTGCTCTATGCAGTAATCAGACAGTAACTATCGTATGGATCCAGTACAGACAAGCTCACTGAAAGAGTATGCTGGGATGTTCCAGAGGGATGCTATTTTGGAATTTGCATGGTTTAAGCACAGGATTTTTTTTTCCTATCTTGCAAAAGTAATGTTTTTCAAATGCTTAAGTGGAAGGGACTGTCTCTTCAGATCTTATCATGGCAGGACTTGGATGTTATTCCCGCTTCCCAGGATGCATTTGTGTTAGTGTGAAATTTCAGATACCAATGGAAGACTGGATTTTGTGGAGAATGGTCATCTAAAAGAACACTTAAGACAAAATAGAACCTTACTGCAAATGTATTGGCATCTATGGCATTTACAGAGCCTACGCGCAGATATATCTGGTTTGGAGATTCGTAACTCCTATCTGATCAACAAGGTTAATAGGAATGTCAGCTCTTGATATCAGGAGAAGCAGGATTCTGTTCTTATACAGTAACTAAGCAAATGATAATAATTGAGCCATTTTATAAATTGTTTTTTTCACTCTGTAGCTGAGCAAATGAAGTAAAAATTAATGAATAATATATTCAGTGAACTTTGTGATATTCTTCATTCTAGAACTGGTTTGTCCAGCTCTAATAATAGAGAACTTCATAGATGCTATGGCAATGTTTCTAAGCAATCAACTTACCAACAGTTCTGAGACAGGAACAGAGACTGTAGCAAAGGGTTATACTAGGAAATTCCTCATTAAAATGAAATAAAGCAAAATGTGTTGATTGACGCAGAGGGAGATCTGTATGGAATCCAAGGTATAGAACATAACAGGGAGTCTGGAGACCACTGTGCAATTTTTACTCTTTAAAGGGCAAACATTGTAACTGTTATCAGTGTGGTAGCCACAAAAGTGTAAACAAAGCTTATTATGTCTTTGGTCACTTACTCACTTGAGTGGACATCAGTTCTCCATCTCATCATTCTTTGTCCCTAAAGTTTTCTCAAAGCAGAATGCATTTGATTGAAATGGACTGCACTCTGGCTACGTGCAATTCATCAGCATCACACTCTTTGATTAATCACTCCTATTAAATTGTTAGTATTTCTGATACAGTGAGAGAGCCAGAGAATGCCCCAGAACTGGGATAAGGTGCTATGTAGATACCGTTCCCAAACTTTTTAATCTTTTGCAGCACATACAAAAGAAGCAGATGGCCAAGAGTAAAGGTTGAAATGGAATCTGATTGTTATTCATCTGGGATCTCCTCCAACTCCTACTGAAAGCATATTTACATTGAGTTTGTATATGATCTGATTTCAAGTCCCATACAATGAATTCTAGCCAATTCAGCTCTTAAGGGTTGTCCTAACTGAAATACTATCTGAATTCAAATGAAGGTTCTTCATTTTTCTTTCTACTTATGAACAGATCTTATTCTTGTGCCTGTTGCATGGTAAGTGCCATTTATTGGCATTTCAAGCAAAAAACTTGAGTTTAGTGAGAGATTATGTACATAGGGATGCAGTTATGGGAAATCTGTTCCTCATATATCATCCACAACATATGATCCAGCAAGAGCCACAAAAAGACTGAAGCAACAGCAAGGGAAGTGTGAACTGTCCCACTTATCTATATAGACTATGTGTGTCAGCATTACAAAGTTCTACTTTGCGTCCTCTTAAGTTGATGCTGAGAGCAGACAGCCTGCGGTAGAAGGAGGTATGTGCTTTACTTTCAGGAAAAAAAACAACTTGGCTGCCTCATCTCCTGAGATCAGTGAATCTCTTGCATGTGCTGGGCACATCATTTAGGAATACCTGGAAAGTCCTTTAAGGTCCTTGGGCTGGGGATACTTTGAAAGAGCAGTGGTGGTATGTTGCAAAAATACTATCGTCCCTGTGCTCCTGAGGCGCATCCCTTTGGGTGAAGGATGAAGATGATTTGTTGAGGCATTCTATGGAAGCCCGCGCTGCCACAGCTTGTGCTACACTTGTTTTCTGAGGTAAACAGGAAACCTCAGTAACGTCAATTCTGAACTTCTCACAGGGGCTAAATTCTGTCTGAAAGGAGAAGAGCAGCAGGAATGATCTCTGTGTTTAGTTATCTCATCTCTTGTCTTACATCATCCCCTCATGAGTGTGCCAGAAGGCCAAAAGAGAGCTCTGACTGTCTTGTGTGACCAGCACAATGGGTTTTTAGTTGTTGATACCGTGTGTGGGAGACTGAATGAGCTGCATTCCTGTTCTACCTAATTCAGAGTGACTGGAGAGGAAAACCTCTGCTCTGAATCTGCAGGGGCTTGAACCTATGTCTCTTTCTATTCCCAAATGAGATTTGAATCCAAAAAAACTTACCTGCAAAAATGCTTAATTGGATGTGCATTTCAGCCTCTGAGTTCTTTTTCTTATTCTTTTCACTGGCAGATTGTACTAGTGCATTTGGAATGTCACACCCATCTACAGATTTAATCATCAACGCATATTTAAATAGAAAACAAATCATTAATCTCTGCAAGAGACTAGCAGAACTGTCTCACTGCTTTTGTGTTCTTTGAGCATTCCCAAGCAACTCTTGACTCTTTTCAGGGTCTTTCTTTGTTTAACCTACAGGACAACACTTACTGGGATAGGAAACCAAAGCAAAGCGCTGGCCCTGAGGCAGTGCATGTTGCCCAGGAATATTTCAGCATGGCTGCCTGATTCAGCCTCTACTCTAATTTTTGAAGTTGTCATGCCTTATATCTGTCTAAATTAAAATATACTCTTGCATTAAAATGATATATAGAATTCAACTTCAAAAGCTGTCTCAGGAACCGTCTCCCCTTTGTGACAACAATGCACAGGCCCACTCATTTCTCTGCTGTGCAAAGTGCTGTCAAACATGTCCAGTCATCGAGCACTAACTGCAGCAAAACTGTTCCTCTTTCAAAGGCAGCAGTCTCAAAGCTCTTTATAAATGCCACTGGCAGACACCTCGTGCTACCTCCTGCAAGGGAAGTGAGTAACACTCCTCTAGTCATACATCGGGAAGCTGAGGTAAAGTGAGGCAATGGAATTTGCCTGCTATCACACAGCAAGTCTGTCTGTAGCATGAAGATACAGCCTTTCTAATGCTTCAGTCCTGGTTTCTAAGCAATAGTCCAAGCTTCCTCTCTCCTCAGCAGCTCAAATTGCTGCGAAGGATTAAGTAGGAACCAGAAGAATTAATTTCACAGAGGAGGAAGAAATCAGCACAAAGAATATGACAGGTTATGGGGTGGTGGGGCGGGGAGTGGAGGGAAACGTGTACTGATTAAGAGACAGAAACAACCTATGCTAAACTGCTAAAGCTTGCAGCTGTCAAATGCATCCCTTTCATACTGCTTTCCCCTGCCCTGATTTGTAACAATTTGCAAAGAAAAAAGCCTTTTTAAATGAACATGAAACTTTCTAGTGAACAGAGTGCAAGTCAATTCTGCCAATAGCTCACTTGGCCAGATGCTCCCCTACAGGTAATTGTTACCTAAAAGTAATTGTTTACTACACAATAAAGTTTCCTTTACTGTATAGCAGCCCCAAAAAAACATAAATGACCACTTTTCCTTGAAAAGAATGGCATGTGAATGCTGGTGCTCTTCTACATAGCCTAAACTGTGGTCCTAAGAGACTATGTCTATCTCAGAAGCAGTATGCCTATAGGAATGGATCATCATCCTTGCTCTGGCACGGCTGTAGATGGTACATAACCTGTCAATGGAATATCAAAAGAGGTCACATCACCAAAAAGGGAAATTCAACCTGAACAATATAAATCTGGTTCTTCCAGACTGAGCAAACCAAACCATTCACTATAACTAGTGAAGGCAACAGAAAATGGGCTGGAATGGCCTCACAAGTCTAATAAACCAAAGGAATAGGAATGAACCTGACCTGTATTGCTTGGTTGATACTAATAGGCTAGCTTTAAAGCAACACCACTAAAGCTCATAAAAGTCTGGCAGCAGAATGCAAATGGGCACAGCAGCAGCTGGCAAAACATCAGGCTATATATGAGGAGTAAAGAAATTGAGCCCCCTGATGTCTTCTTATGGAGAAAGAACCCTCTTCTGATAAAAGAGGATCTCTAAGAATGCATAGGTGTCACCAGAATTATTTCCTCCAGTTTCCAGGACTACTTAATCAAAACACTCTATGTCTCTCCTACTAGACAGCGAAAAGCAGATGACACACATGCACAACGAAACTTGAGACAAAGAATGTATCTAGAACTTGCACATACTTCATGGGGTCATTAAAAAATGGTAACTTTCCTCAAGGCACGCATTAACAGTCTACTGGAGTTCTCACACCTCGTCTGTCTCCATTCAGGTGGAAGGTTTATCAGAAGATGGGAAGTGCAGCACAAGTAAGATACTTAATTCAGGTTGATTTAATAGGATAACCAGACCGAAAAGCTACAACATGCCCTAGCAAGCAACAATATCTCTCTTCTACTAACTGGTTGTCACTAATAGGCACTGCATGCAAACGAAAAAGCAAAATGGAAGAATCAGCCAGTCAACAGGAGCAATTGCCAACCAACTTTCATATAAATATTTGGTAAACTGTCTCTTTATCAAACGTAGGCAAATAAAAGGCAGACCTCACAAAATGAGATTTATCCCCTCCTGTGATCAATCCCAACACATATTCCTCCTGTACATTGAATTTCCAGTGTGAGGAAAGAACATGAGAGCAAACGTCCATATGATGCAGACTGGGAAGAAGTCTTTTTTCTTCTTCCATGTTGATCTAGCATTGATTTTGGTTTTAGGTTTTAGAAGGTTGTTACCCTTTGCAGATTCCCACAGGCATGAATTCTTCTGGAGTGTGCCAGTAGGAAGGCCCACTTGATATCACTGTGCTTATTCATATGCAATAGTTAGGAGTTTTCAGCACATTGTCACCGATCCTGAACACCAAATTCACATCACTGTTGTGCAGGCTTCCTTCTGCAGACTAATCTTGCTGCTTGGGAGGGCTTTCAGAGCTGAGGAGTATTGGCACACTTGAAATTTCAGCTAATCCCCTCTCAAAAGACTTTGTTGCTATTCTTGGAATCATGAGTAGGAAGTTTTCTTGCTTTGTTAATGGGTACAATCAAAGGCAAAATTGTGCCATTTTCTGACAGATAACTCCAAAGATGCCATAACCAATATCACTTCTGCTTGAAGCCAAAACAAGACAAAGCAGTCAAGTTTTGGTATGAATGACAATTCATCAAATGACAGCTGGTCAGAAATTGCTAGAGTCCAAACTTTGTCCTGAAAATAAATGCTTTTTGGCCCAGAAGAAGCACTTTTATAGTTTTCACATTGGTCTACTTTTTTTAAAGACCTTCCAAGTGAAATGGAAAATTCTTCCTTTTTCAATGGAGAATCTAGTAACAGAACCCAGTCTGCTCATTCATATGCGTCACATTAAGACATAGGTTCTCATGAGACCTTATCATATACTGAAAACATGTAGGTGGTTTCTTAGCCAGTTTTAGCATTCATAAATATTCTCAAATGGTGCCAGAGAGAGATTACAAGAAATCCTTATGTTTGTGCTCAGTGGAAAGGGCTTCTGAATTCTAAGCTGTGCTGCTTCCTACAATGGAGAAGCTATCCTCTTGGAGAGTAGCTACTAGGTGCCATTACTGGATAGTGCTGAGCACAGTTCCATCCTCATGGAATTGTTAAACACAGCCACGTGAACAGTGAACAATATGCAGCCATGCCTTCCATTTTGTTACAGGGATTTGAGAATAGGTTTCAAGAGTGCTGAACAAATCATCAATTTTTTTGTATATTTGCAATTCTAATTTTCAGTTCACATAAATACATGAGTTATCAGTGCAGCATGCAGGTTCTTGTTCATTGAGGATGAAAATGCGTAGCTCATGGTGGTGACTGTGTTTTGTAGCTAAAAATTTGCTCTATTAAATAGTATTGTGCACATCGTAGTTTCCATGGGCAAAATTAGGAGGCATTACTTTTGGAGCAACCTCCATATATGCAGCCTGAGACAATTCCTCTTCACTCAGTGCAGCCCAGGCAAGCCAAAAGGTTGGACACCCATGATTTAGGGCTTCAAGTCTGCCTAGGAGGATCTAATTGCTCCTTTTCCATGAGTGTTAATGGAAGCGAGATACCTGAAATGACTTTGGAAGGCTCAGCCTTTTTATTCATTCAGAGTGGATGGGAACGCTGTTCTTCAGATTTCAAACTGGGTATTTATTGCTGCCTAGTGAGCTCCTGAGAAACCAGTTTCTTTGCCTTGGAACTGAATTCTGTTTGAAAATGAAGTGCCCATGTCACTAAGCCATTTTGGGTAGGAACTGAAGATCTGTCCTGCTTGACTATGTATAGATATATATATAGATTGCAGGTAAACTGAAGATCCCACGGATGACTGCAGCACGTCTTCAAAAACCAGTGGTCCTTGAAAGATGACTCGTGTCCTTATGCTTATCCTACTGAGACCAATAGTATGGGATGGATTGTATGAGTACGTAAGAACCATTGAATTGCTTTAAGCCCTTCTACAAGCTTCTTCGTGATTCTTTATTACTTTACACTGTTTTCTGCATTTGTGACTGAATTGTTGAAGTTGACCCGATTACAAAAAAGGAAGTTATCCCTTCATACTTGTTTGACAGTTTAGTTTCCTATCACCAGTACAAACTACAGCATAAGGAGCCTTGATAGAAGAAAAAATGTGAAAATATTGAGAATAGGTGCACTCTGAGGCTCATCTAGTTCAAGACTAGCAGATGGAAATGCTTTAGGAGCAAAAATGGGCATTGCTTGCATAGTATTCCTGCCACCTGCAAGAGTATGTTTCTCTCCTTTAAAGATAATTCAAGTGAGATCTTTGTGTTTAGAACAATAAAATTCATAGCAAAATCAGAATCAGGGTGACTCCAAAGCAAACAGACTGCGACAAGTTTCCACTGTAGTTGCTAGACTTCCTTCACTGAGTTCAAAAAGAGTCAGTTTAGCAATGCTCAGTGATCTACAGCTATGCTTCTTCAGGCTGCACTCATGTCAACTGTTATAAGCTACGTGATTCAGTCTGGGCATACAGTTGGACTGAAGACTTCCAAGAAAAATTGAAGGGTTAGCTGAGTCTTCACTGAGTTAATGCCATGGCATAGTGCTGTAAGATCCAGCGTGCCCAGCAAGATGTAATGCCAAAGTCACTTGAACTTCAAGTAAGACTAAATGGATACTTCTTTAGTTCCATGCTAGCATGTATGAACCTGGAGTCTTCTGTCAAATTTCATTTGGTTAACAGAAATCACCGGGGCTACGCTCATATACACTGTCTAATGGCCTGGTCTCACCGAACACCTAACAACAGATTTTGTGGAAGAAACAGTAATTCGGATCACAGGGGAACACTGCCTTCTGTCCCTGAGCCAGCTGTGTCTCAGTGGCAGGTAAAGATCAGTCCGAGTACTTAGAATGTAGAAGGGTTCTGTAAATGGAAATTAATATTAATCTAGCTTGGAAACAAAGTACAGTGCCCCTCAGGGCAAGAAGAGAATTCCAGACTACAGCCATTATTTGATGAAACTGTTTCCAATTACAAATCCTCTGAACTCTTTAATTCAGACTCCTTTTTTTTTTAAGTGGGGGAACACTCCTGAAAATCCTCATCAAGGCTTTGTATGTAATGAAAGGTTTTTTAACTGCTTAAGCTAGTGCTTTAGTGCAGGGTGTGAATGCCAAGGACCTCTCTGATAAAGTTTATTGTATGCAACTACCACAAACTACTGGAAATTGAATTGCACTGCAGTGTAAGAGCCCCTGTGAAGAGCACACCAAAGCCTCTAGCAGACCATTAAACTGGGATCTCAGAGGAGTGGAATCCATTGGAATGGGTATGGAAACCATGAGGGCATGCTTGGAATAGGAGGCATATCATAGTTGCATCAAAGGGATGTTCTGGATATAACCTTTGGGTCACTGATAGAGGCCATGTACACAAGGGAACTGCATGCCAAACAATCCTTAGTAAATAAAATAGCAAAGAGACTACAGGATAAGCTAAACATTCACACATGTGTACAGTTCTGAATTACACTGATTCTGGAAATCTGCTTTGGAATCCAGTGGTGGCTAGCAGGAATGGATAACATAATATAACTTGGTAAGATATACCTCAGCATCCTTTCCACAGCAGTTTGGTGTGATAGCTTTACCTTTTCCTTCACGATCTTTAAAATGGGAAAGAAAATTTTTTGTGTTCTTCCCTATTACCCTCTACTCCATAACCAAAAGCTGAACTCAGTCTGTAATTAGACTGACTTGTCAACTTGTAGAAACTAAAACACAGCTGAGGACAGGAGATGCTAATGAGACATTAGTAAGCAGAGAATGAGTGATGGTGTTTAGAAACATTTTTTCTCCTTTATATAGTACCCAAAGTTTAGTAGTCTTTACACAGACACAAACGATGCAGGCTATCTTAGTCCAACTAACAGTTTGGTCTTTTCATGTGCCAAGTGCTCTGAACAAAATCATTTGAATGCCTAGAAAAAAAACTTAGGTTCCTTAATCATGGTCCCCTGAGATATTAAGACTGGGAAGGGAGGAGTTTGATTATGTGTCTATCTTTGCCACATCTATCTTTTTTTTCTTTTTCTTTTTTTTCGGAGATTTTAATATGACAAATGTTTTGTGTTTATTTAATGCAATTCCTCAGTCTCATTACTTTCCAATAATCCCTTTTTCCAAAGGACACCATGCCTTACTTTCTAGGGTCATTGGGTTTTATTTATAACATCTTACTTCTGTAATAATTAAGATGTGTGTAACGTTCTTGATTTCCTCTGCTCTCTTTCAGTGTCATTTTCAGGATATGGCTTCTGTTCTTTTGCTCTTTTGCTAGAGGCTGCAAGTCTGTTGGAAAGTGTTTTGCTGCCTGCAGTGCAAATAGAACAAAGTTCTGTGGCTTTTTTGTTGTTAGACATCTACTGCATGGCTGCTTCTGTCTACAGGAAAAAAAAATCAGTGACTTTGTAAAAGCTGATATTGAGACCTCCAAGCATCAGGATGAAATTAGGTGTCTGCACTTCATTCCCTCTCTTTAGCCTTTCTATTGCTTATAAAGGCTCAGAAAGACTGTGGCAGCCTCAGCATCTCTCAAAGGTCAAGAGGATGGCACTTATATTTATTGTTTGACCTCAAACAAAATAAAAATTCTCTGTCTTTCTGGCTGTGGGATCTTTTGGCCAATGGAAGATTTGTAAAAAGAAAAACCTCCAAGGAGAATGACAGGAAAAGAAAATGAACAGAGAGTAATGGAAGTACAAGAGATGCATGTGGAGCTGGCATTATAGGTTTTGGGTATCCCAGTTCTACCTTGGCAGCTAATTAAGTTACAGCTTTTAAATCAATCAAGGGAATGCTCCAATGAAAGATAAGGAATTGTTTATTATAAAAAGAGAGAGAGTATACAGTCAGGAAGAAAACAGAAGAATTGTACAGCCCTATAGAGTTGAAATTCAAACACATCTGGAGGCTATTCTTCACAGATGAATCTACAGACTTCTCCACTGATGGGCTCCATACGAAATACAATAGGCTGTGAGGTAATTATGAGCCTCCAGGATCAATCAATACTAGCACATTTGAGAATGGAAGACATACCACATCACCCTTAGCTCTCCGTGAAACAATAATGCTGGCATCTAAGAATAGATTGCTCCACATGCTTCAGCAGTAAGGCCATCTGGCCCAGAAGCAGCAACTTTTGATGTTTAAATGCCCTCCCGAAGAACATGTTGAGGTTTCGTTGACTCCTGGGTGGCGTGCACCTCCGAAACATTGTAAGTGATCAGTTGTTAGCATTAGCTACTACCTCATTTTCTCCTTCTAGTTATTTATTCTTTTTGCTTTATTTTGTTTAATAAAGCTAGCCTTCTGCAGGAGAGGTCTATGTGGCAATCAGTCTTCTCTTTAACTTTCTTCATAAAAACATCTGCTGCCAGGCAGTGTTGGGTTTGGAGTGACTGCAAGATCCTTTACATAAATTCACCAACATAGATCACTGTCTCGAAACTCATTTGTCTTAATAAGTTCTTGTATCAATGTTCTCTTTATTAGCTCTCTTTGAGAAGGCTTTCAAGTCTGTCTCAAGACCCTTGGTCTGTTAAAAAAAGAAGACAAAATTATGGCAACTAAGTACACTAAAAGCAAGACGTAACTAGACATAGACTGCAAATGCTGTCTAGTGGAATGTAAGGCAAAATAATGTGTTTTGGGTTTTGCTCCTTTAGCATTTATAAAGGTTGCCTTCATATGACACTGGGTTTCTAAATTCATACCTCCTGTCATCTCACAGTTTTTATTCAGCATTACTACCTTTTTCTTCCATGTCAGATCCTTACAGAAAGGAACCTGGTAGGGTTTTTGGTCTTGACACTGTTTGTTGAGTAAGAAGTTAGTGATGGGGGGTGAAAGTAGGATAAAGTTAGGAAGTGTTTTGGTAATGATAATTTTCTTTGAGTTTTTTTTTAATTATTTTTTTTATTTGTAAAGAAAAATTAAATATTGGAGTATTACATATACAACATACATCATACAACTGAATTTTCCACTAAGAATTTTAAAAAGGAGTTAACAGGGAAATGAAGAGTTCATGCTTTGAGTGTTTGAAAAACAAAAATCTGTTGGGACTAAAAAAGGCAAATAGTAATTAAAAAAACGTTTCTCTATGCATCTTTGCCTATTTGTGATACAACCATTCTGGGCATGAACTTTGAGATATGCAACAGTGCACAGAACAGCTGCTGTGTCATTGGGACCCACGCCATGTCTATTACTACAGTCAATTGTTCTCTTACAAACAGGCACCACTGACTACAGTGCTACCCTTCTTCTTGTTTGCTTACTCAAGATAATTCTTAGTTAGCAATGCAGCCACTATTTCTACTAAATCTGAAATAGACTTTCCTCTTAACTCTTCCATCCACCTACTTAGAGTTTAATTATATCTGCATCTGTTTTCTGTGAGCCCAACAGAACTCCAAGGACCTCTGCTCTCTCCTCACTTATTTTTGTTTGTTCATGGCTATGGGCTTCCACTGAGTTGTTTTTCTTGTCTTGAATGGTTATTCTCCATTTATGCCAAAATAAACCAAATTGGAATTATGCACTAAGTGTCTAGGAGACATCTGGAAGAAACAAAGTATATGAATAATTTTATTCTTTGGATCTATAGTTACTCTGTAGAAAATCTGTTTCGAATACTGTCTGGGAGATGGCTTGATCTATCTTTTCTTGAAAACCTATTATTATGAAATTAATAATTGACAGCATCAAAAGCCTTATTGAGAAAATTGGTTCAGATTCTCCACAGTCAAATCCCCAAACAGCCAATGAAGACGTACCCAGAAACCCTGCATGACAGAAATTCAGCAAGCCTTTAGACCCAGGAGATCTTCAGTTGACAGTGGAATTGCTGTGTTTTCTCCACCATCACAATTATGATTTGGTGAGCAACAGGGGGCATCAGACACTCTCAGGTGAATAGACTGTGTGTCAACATGCAGTTACATAAATGGGTGCAAGCATTCCCATTTGTGTGCCAGCACTGTGCCATTAAAACAGCGTTCCCATCTTGCAAAACAGGCAAGAAATATTCTCAGTGGATGGACTTGCTATTATTAACTAGAATATCTATTAGCAAATGAGGCAGTTTCTTGCTTGGTGCTAGTGGAAACCACAAAGCTGAAAAGACAAAGAACAGCCTGAACTGTTCAGTGAAAAGAAGTTCCCTGAGAAGCAGAACCTTAGAAAGCAAGAGGGAAAGAGAAGGGTCAGGATCAAGTAATCAACCCACACTTGCACTCATCATCATGATGGGCATGATAAAATTGAGATGTCACTTTTCCAGATTCATATCAAGTTCTCTTTTATCTAAGTTCATAAATATGAAGCTAAAGAACCTTTCCTGCTGCATTTGAGAAACCTTTTTTCATAATTTAGATGAATATCAGTGCTTAGGGAAGTGAAAGATTAATAGCAACAGCTTGGTGCCAAGCAGAGTGCAGGCAAGGCTTCCCTTGTGCAGCTCTGCAGTTTCTCCTTACTTGCAGCCTATACCAGCCTAGTCCTGAGCACCTGTGTAGCTGCCAGTACAACCAAATTTCACTAGCCCACACCTATCCATCCACACAGCTCTGCCCCATGCTATTCAAGTCTTGCTCCTTCAAGCACTGTCTCACCAGTACTGCTGGGCACAAAGCATCTACTAGTCCTTTGAACAGCATACAGTCTTCATGTGAGTCCTGTAGTTTCGTTTCCTCCAATTCTCTGTATTTCCTCCTCAAACTGTAGAGCTCTCACATTCACCTCAATTCTGACCAGCAACACCTACTTTGCAAATGAAGTTCTAGACTTGTACTGTGTCTCTACTTTTCTGGCTTAGCAGAGGGTAGTAGTAGTAGACAAAAGCGTACTGTTTCAGTTTAAATAAGAGCATCCCCTGCTATGGTGTTAGTATCGATAAATACATCTTAATGCTTGTGATGAAACAAAGCTGTGACTGCTGAGGATCTTACAGCACCAGCCAGACTGCGTACTGCTCAGAAACAGTGGCAAAGAACATTGTCACATCTTTTAGTTCCATGGCCTGTAGTCTGACAGATGATACTGAAGTAGGCTACATTTGCTTTTAGTAGCATCACTTCTCTGATAGGCAACTATGGCTCTTTGTTTCATTTGATAGCAGAAAAGGCAGCATTTTGTTTGCCTCCTGAGCCCACCTGTCTTTTTATGCAGTTAGAAGTTTCTGAAGCTCAGCTTTCTTTTGCTTAGATGTCTCCATTTAGTTCTTCTTTTAGCATGAATTTCTTTTTGATTACTCAGAGCTTCTTCTAAAGCTGTCTCCGAAGCCCTCTCAGTCCAGGTTCAAAATGTGGTCATTTACTCTTTGAAGCACAAAATACAAGTCAAAATAGCTTTTTTTTTTTTTTTTCCTGCAGTCATGGCCACACCACTAAACAAAACAGTCAAATATAAATTCTTATTAAAAAATGATTGAGCAAATCTTTATTTCAATCTTTTCTCACTATTGATTTTGTTCATTCATAGGGTTCCAGAAACCCATTTAAGTCTTCAGATGTAAAAACTGGATATTTATATGACATGAAGCACATCCCACTTAGACTATTACCCAGCTAATCGTGAGTGAATATATATGTTGATATACTTCTGCACCTCTCATTCCTTCAGACTTCATCTCTCTGCACAGAGATGTATATCTAGAGGAAGATGTAGAAG
The DNA here is from genome assembly GCA_024606505.1 of Aquila spilogaster. NCBI lineage: Eukaryota > Metazoa > Chordata > Aves > Accipitriformes > Accipitridae > Aquila > Aquila spilogaster. Next base: position 46,580 of record JANHGO010007670.1, read on the forward strand.
GAAGGTGTATTGTCCTGTGGATTAAGGTGTATCACTTACACGCCACTTCACCCTACTGATTAGCTGTTCAGTACCTGCAGACATGAAATGATCCCCATTCTCCCACCAGCAGCTATCTTGGAATCCAGTCACAGAAGTCTTCATCACAGCCTCATTCTCAGCAGTGTTGTATTCCTATGCCATTGTCACAATGTAACTGCCATCTAGGCTATTGGCCTCTTGCATCAGAGCTGCAAAATGGAGGCTTGAGGAGGAAAAAGATGTAATTGTCATGAGAAAGAGAAATGGGCTAGATAAGTCAGAATGAACAGGAGGTGCTGTCTGCAAGGAGCCAGTGAAGTTGGGAGAAGGGGCCCAAACTCTCTTCTTGGGGGCCAGTTTCATTCTTGCTAGCATCTATGCAAATGCTTCTGTTGCTATCAGGAGCTATATAGGTCCTGAATTTTGTGCATCACGTTAATAAAAGGAGTAGTAATTGAAAAATGTAATGAATAGGTGATACTTTAGCTATTTTTGTGTGTATCTCCAAGTATCCTGCATCCCAAGGGTCAGTTACTAATTGTACCTCCTGCTAGTGTTCACCCCAAGGAATTCAAAACAGCAGCAAATAAAATCAAAATGGAAAAACAAAACAAAACAAAACAAATAGAGCTGGAAGATGAAGAAAAGAGAGCAAGGTCCTGATTCTGTGAGGTACAGAGTCCTCTCAATTTGAGGATATCAGTATCCTCCTACAGTGTATGCTGGGAGGAAAAAGTAACCAACATAAATATCTCCTTGCCAGTAGGAGAAAGGAATTCCAGAAAAATCCAGTGCACATTCACATCCTGAAGGCATTCCTACCCTTGTTCCAGATCTCTCTTGTCATCTCTTGTTGTAAGACTCTGTCCAAAGAGACAGGAAGAGATAATCAGACCGAGCTAATGGAATACTGTTACCATCAAGCACCGCACCAACAACTGGAGGGATGGGAGAAGACAAATGCTCTTCTTTTTAGTGGAAATGGGAATCTCAGCCCAGAATCCATTAAGCCACATGTATCTCCTTGGATGAGGCAGGAGGAATCTAACATAGCAAGGCTCAGAGACTGTCTGCATGACTTGGTGTTTTCATGTACTGCTGTGATTGTGTCAGAGGAGGAGGGATAGAGGCAGCAGACACCCAGTATGGCTTTGTATTAAATAAGAGAAGAGGGGGAGAGAAAATATAGCTGTGGGAAGAAGGAATTGTATCTTGCTACACAGGGGTTTTTGGAGAAGGCACTCTGTCAACTTATTCACATGCACAGCTGTGATTATTACTTTCCACTTCACTAGCTCACATGCAGTGCCTACCTCTGTGGGAGGCTTTTCCTTTAGATCCCATGAGAGGAATTATTTTGGTGTCTTCTGCATGCTTGCTGAGCTGTCTCCCATCAATCAGACTGAAACTATAGAGACCATAGACTCTTAGCTTACCTACTTTTGCTACCCCTCCCTGCATCATTCTCTGTAAACTGTAATGATCGATTGCTGCAAGAAACAAAACACGCCCCAGCAACTTAGGTATCACCTTTTCACTCATATACACTTTCCTACTCAAATAGATGTTTACCTATGTAAACACTGCTGGACTTACATGTGATGCATATTCACAGTCCTGCCAATTTGAAACCACGTGTCTTAGTTCCTTGTGTTCAAGATTCAACTTTATCTCCAGCTCCCACTGCCCACTCTTTCTAATGTCTATATCTGACACCAACCATGAGTGGCTGTTAAGGATTTTTGGCCAAGCCCTAGACTGTTTTCTGGGCAAAACTCTTCCTGGTATCAAGCTGTCCAGAGAGTGAATCAGATTTCAGTATTTAGGGCAATATTATTTATGCCATAAAAGTGACCTCGTAACATTTAACACTTCTTGTCCTGTTTGTCTCCTTCTTCCAAGGCACTACAGCTTGCTTGACAGATCAGTGCCCTGGGACACAGGTTTTATTCTCAGCTTTGGATACCCATGTGAACTCAAGCAAAACATTTTCCATCTCTTCATCCTCTTCTGTAAAACGAGGACTGCCTCTGTAAGCACTGAAGGGTCTACTGATAAAGAGCAATGCAGAAGAGTCTGGTATTATTATTACTTATTCTTGCATGGTCTTTCTATCATTCATCTTGCAGCAAGATCTTGTCATGGTGAGCAATGTGCTAGAAGAAAAGCGTACATACTTGCTACTTGCTGCCATTTTAGATATCGGTAAGAAAACACACTGACAGTATCCCACTTGCAAATAAGTGCAGTACATCCCAAAGCACTATAGAAAATGTGTATATATGTGCATATATACTCATCTCTGAAATGCAGCTGTTTCTGGTGTAAGATATGAGAGTTGGCCATTGCAGTTTGCAATGAAGCCTGCAGCAGAATCACAGAATCACAAAATTGTAGGGATTGGAAGGGACCTCCAGAGATCATCTAGTCCAACCCCTGAAGAAGAACGGCTCTGATTCCTTACTGCTTTGTAAGTCATATTATCATTTGTGCTTGAGGTATTGGGATGTGAACTGTTCAGTGAGGATTTGCTAGCATCTGAAACCAATGTCACAAAAGAGAAAATAACTTCACAAGAGGAAGACAATTAAGAATGTGCCCTGCTGTCAATTAGACAAAATAGTGAGAGGAACATGATGACAGATTCACACCAGCATGTGAACAGGGGTAATACCCTTATTATTTATGTGTGCATCCAGGGACACAGGTAGGTAAGGTCCCCAACATCTTCCTTTAAAAGCAGGTGCTCACATCCCACAGTGATGAGAACTAGTCACATATACTCTGGGTGCACAGTAGTGTGCTCCTTCCTTGAGCACAGGAGTCGCAGATTGGGAAGGTGCCTTCAACCAGTTAGTATCTGTTAAGTGAAAAGTTCAGCATGTGTTGTTTATTATTAATTTCTCCTGAGTAGGAAGCCTCATGAAAATAAACCCCTGTCATTCCCTCTCTCCCTCTACCTACATTAGGGTATCATTACAGTCATACACGTAAACGAACCAGGGATTCAAGCACTTCACAGCCTCTGCAGGATAAGGTTTCTGGGGCTTCTGGTACACCTGCATTCTAGTTTAGTGGGCCCTTTCTCCTTACCCTTGTAACTCTGCCACACCGCTGCCCTCTCATCTGTTGGTTTGTATCTCCCTGCACAGGCAAGTTCCGCAGAATCCAGAAGAGTGATATATCCTATTCTACAGTTGTAGCGTGGAGTTGGAGAGTACATAGATGCACACACCCATGGTCCTGAGGCAATGCTCCAGCCATGTTTTCAGGCTTGGGATTTGAAGAGCAGGCTAAAACCTAAAACCAGCCTGAAGGTTGCCCATAGCAGAGTTAAGACATGCTGTAGACACCTCTCATCTTCTTCTCCTCCTCTTCCCTTGTCGCTAGTATCTCCTTTTCTACTGATCTGTAAAATAACTTGCTGAAAGCAAACAGAGTCTGATTATTCCCTAAAAAAAAAAGAAGACACTTTCTTTCACATTTGGGAGGATAAATATATTTTAATATCTTGAGACTGATTTTTTTTTTTTTTTGCCAATGCTTTTTATCCATCAAAGACACACTTTGGTATTCCCTGCCTTCTTGGTTGTATAAAAGCCATGGTAAAAGAGGTGACAGAGGTGGTATAATAGTTGCAGACAGAGCATGTCTACTGAAGTCAAATATTTATGTATTCAGCTTGATAAACTCACTGCTTCCTTGGCAGGAACAAGGGACCAGCACTGGATGTTGCTGCAGTTAACATGGAGATCAGTATTTTCCCAAATGAGTAATGAATTCTTGGGGGAAACATTACAGCAGTTGGCTGTGCCATCCCAAATGATTGATATGGCAAGTATGCACAGAATCTGATAGACTAATAGCTAACTCAGACTAACTAGCCCCAGTAATAGGACATAAGGCAGTTCAAGAAGAACTATAACATGAGATGATATATACAAGTGTTATCTCTCATCTCTTCAAATTTGAAGCTACATAGTTAAGTGAGTTCAGCCACTTATATTTAAGTGATAATAGAATCTGGCTTTTAGACTCAACCGGATTGCAAAATAGTGCAAATTACTGATCAGAGCCATTCAGTCCACCTATATTAGGAGTTTGGCTGGATATAGATTTATTGGCACAAGACATACAAGAAAACTGCTTGAAGAGAGGTCTTTGGCACGAGAACCAAGGAATGATCAGGAAACAGATTCCTCAGATTCTCTGCAAGTTCAGATGAAGGTTAGTGGTCCAGTGTATGTGGGTATCAGCACAGGCCCTCAAGACAAATCCACATACTCAGTTACTATGGTAAAGGGGGCCATGTGAGTACCTAGGCAGATACAGGCAATTCACTGGTGTCCTACTGGGAATGGACTTGCAAATTAAAAACCAGCAAGCAAAAGAGGACTTCGTGGGAATGCTGAAATGACTGCAAAGATGAAACTTTTCCTGGAACAGCCCAAAGAGACAGAAACAGTATTTCTCATGGGAGGGTAAAAGCAAGAAAGGACAGGTTCGAGCTTGATTCCATAACTGAAGTACGAAGAGAGGTCACAATCTCTATAAATCTGGAGATGTCTTTTGGAAAATGCCACCATTTATGAAGCCCACTAAGGGTCTCAGGGCCAAAACCACACCTCTTCAGGAGGCAGATGCGAGAATGTTCCACAGAGTGGGTGTCTGTGCATGCTCAGCAGCAAGAAGATGCAGAATGCTGAGGCTGAAGGAGGTACTGTCAGAACAAGTCTCTCACTGGACCAGAATAGTGTGAATCACTTTGGAGGACTGCCTGGAAATCTACATGAGAGAGACAAACAGATTGACAGCAAGGTCCTGAATGTTAACAGAAAGTTCAGAATTTGAAAAAAAAACCATCCAAGTATAGAAAGCCTGAAGAAAACCCCAAGACTCCTTAAGATTCATAACATTCCAAGTGTCAGTTTTGTACTACTGTTGAAAAAGATGCTTTAGTGTGATTCAGCAAAAATAAATCAAATTATTTGGTAGCACTGTCTCAACAGCAGCTTATGTCCATGTAAACATTGGCAGGTAGATTAAGATGATCCACCAACTTCATATGCGAAGCCAGGAGGAGCAACAGTCTCCATTTGCCAATGGTAGATCTCCACCTAGGTGCCCATTGGATTCCTACAGTAATTCCCCAATTCTTAGGAACTTTAATATTCCAAGGCTTTTAAAAGGCATATGCAGAACACTAGATCTCTAAAACAGTCACAGATTTGGAGCGGAGTTGGAGTGGATTTGGAGTTCAGCCACTTTGAAGTACTGGTAAGCTAATTTTAAAAAATTATCTAAGGTTTTAATGACTAAATTCCATAGCAAAATGTGCTTTTTGGGACCATATATTTTATTTTTTCTTTCAAAGCATGTGTCTCTACCTTTCTGTGTGTATGTGTGCGTGTGCACATTAGTTCCTACTTTGTAACTAAGCCAGGTTTGAGTGAGTAATAGTGATCTCAGATGGGGTGGAGGGAAGAGAGCTTTGTAGTTTCCATTGAGGAAAAGGCTGCAGAGTGAACTGAACTCATTACATAGAAGTGTCCATGTTGGAGAAAGATGTTACAAGAGCCTCAACACCAGGAGAAACTTAGATCAGAACTCACATCTTGTCAAGCATTAGAAAATGTCACCATGACACAGGTCTTTTGGAAGCCAAGCTTCATTAGCTCTGCAGCTCACCGACCCCCCTGGTTCTCGCCTAAAAGAGGGCAGGAAGGACAAGTTTTGTCATTTTTTCTTTCTTATTCAAAAGCAGTTCAATTTCCCCAAAACATCCCTTCTCAGACGTGACTAATCACGGAAAATATTGATCCCGTCCTACCCCTGTCAGAAAGTTATAACTTCAGAGTACATGAAAATAACAGCTGATCAATGAACACAGTCTTAGCAAAGACAATAAAAATAATACCTGTATAAGAAGCAGACTGTGGGTTCGTGCACAAAGTAGAGTACAGGAAAAAAAAAAAGCATGTTATAAAATAGAACAAATATATCTTTATAATCTTACAGTAGCAAAACTCTGACCTTAAATTAAAATATCGTAAGAAAACACTGCAAATCTATTATATGGAGAATCAGAATGTTGCTTTATGGCTTTCTCATTGTTCAATGTTATCTCTGCGATGAGTCGCTATTGCTATTGTCAACACTCATTTACACCAGAGGATGCATGTGTATCTGTGTGTGAGGACAGATACACAAAATCTGGTACAGATCCTCAGGTGATGTAAATTCCCATGGCTGTATTGACGTCAGTAAAGATACGCTGATTTCCTCCAGCTGACAATTTGCCTTTCTGTATGTAAAAAACACAGAAGCTAGGTGCTGTTTCAACTTTGCTCTTAGACACATACATTAGACAAATGCTCGTGCAAATACATTCCATCTCATACGTGCAAATATACATATTGCCTTGCAGTACACAGTCAAGCAGCAATGGGAGATTTATGCTTCTTCCTATGCTGAAATGTATAAAAAGGACTGCTCCCGATCTGTCTGCCCACTGTTATCTGTAACAATATATCCCCAGCTGCTTTGCTACAGATCTTAAAATGCACAGAGATGAAAGGGACGGTCCAGCATCAGAAGTCTGTTAAAAATATATTAGGAAGAATTGAACTTTGATTTTAAGACTGTTAGTCCAATGCTCTAACTAAGAGATCTTTCTGCCTCTTAAACAGAGCCATTGAGCAGAACAAATCCAATAGAAAACACTCTCATTTTCTTACCTAGAGCTTAACTAAATGAAATTACAATCTGCAGTATGGATGAATACAAGAATATTATTAGTTTGTTTCAGGATACCCTTCTCTGGGGGGAAAAATTACATATAATTTTAAAAAACTGCATTAAAAATAAAGGAAAAAAAGGTCACATTTCAGGCTCTGTCTCCACAAATGACTCTTCTCATTTGCTCTCACATGGTTCTATGGAACGCAGACCAAGTAATGATCAGAAGCTGCAGGTAATTTGTGACAAATGAAATATTTTCCATCTGTTACGCAGAGGAATATTTCTGGCTATCTATAATATTTTTCAAAGGGTGAAATAACAGAAGATTTTACTCCAGAGGTTGGGGGGGGGGCGGGAAGAGAAAGAAAGAAAACATTGCTGAAAAATGGGGGGAAAAAAAGCAACAAAACGATTATAGGGAAAATAACAGCAAAAGCAGAGGGTGTATAAACCCTAGGTACAGAAAGATTAACCCTTTGAAAAGACTTTAAAAGCTCTTTTTTACTGTTTCCACTTGTATTCCAGGACAGAATGAAAAAAATCTAGATGGTCAAGATAGGGAAATCACTACAATTTAAGACATCTGTTTGTCTATAGCTACTTTGCTTGCAGAAATACACTTTGTTTTATTAGGTAAGCAGTTATTTTGAATGAGTAGAGAGAAAGCAAACTTAAACAAAGACCAAAGTGCCAGGTGACAAACTCTGCTCTGGTGTCATCAGAGGACTAGAAAGGCATCCCAAGATTATTGCAGCTTACTCTGAGTAAAAATGCAAATAATTTCATGTATGGTATAGGTGGGGATGTGTACAGTCTATGCCTCACATAGTAGCCACTTGCTGTGTGCATGAACTATGTACCACGCCTGAACTGTATATTCCTGTGTGCACGTCGTTTTGTGAAGGACATGGAAATATCAGTCACTCATTGCAATCTGAGAACGGCTGTTCTTCCATGCTGTATGTGCAGCACAAAATGGAACAGTCTGCCTAACAGTCACCTGGTACCTGAATTCTCAAGGGCATTTTTAATACCTATTCATTTGGGGCATTTTTCCTTTTATAAAATTTCCAAACAGTCATGCAAGAATTCTTTTGATGGGTAACAGTGTTGTCATGTGAGTCCATTGCTCCTGAAGTCCATTCCTGAGCCTTAACCTTGGCTCTGCCTCAGAAGTCACACCAAGTCGGCCAATGCAAAATATATACAAGAAAGGCACCCTTGCTACCAGAGAAGAGCAGCCTGGCTACAATAGAGCATATAACTGAGTGACATAAAATTTTCTCTACCTAACAAGAAAAACAAAACAATGCATTTGCATCCCTCCACTTGAGCATTAAAAGATGCACATCTTTTGCTGTTGCTTTCAGCCTCGGCTTCTCTTCTTGAAAGGTTAGTATGAGTCTTCATGATCACAGGCTCTGCTCTAACAGGGCTCAGGACACAGAACCCAGTAGCATCTGTCCAAAGCACAGCTAGGCAGTAATTCACACAGATTGCTGCCTTGTTACTACCTCCTGAGGCTTCCAGACAGCCAGTGAGATTTCCTACAGTGGTATTTTTAGACCTTGATACTTGTCTGGCCAGGATATTATTCAACACCGTACAGGTACTGTCCCTGTGGGTGGAATTCCTCATGCCATCTTTACAAAGCAATTTCAAACCTGTAATTTCATCCTGAACTCGCTCTAAACTGAGACTTTTTCCTTCTCTTTCTTCATTTGTGATTTCTTATAACATTGTTATGAATCGTTAATTCCATATTCCTTTGCCAGGGACTTTACAGGCCCTGATGCAGACATGACGCAGGTGAGTTCATATCATAAAGAAAGTCTTCATCTGATTACCACATGAATGGAACCAGTATGGATATATCCTAAAATGGGACATATTCACAGAATACACTTTCTTTTTTCCTCTCATTGTGATCTTTCTTTCAGTCTCATCTAAGCAGGGCTTTAGCATCTGTGTAGTTATGCCAATGTAAACCTGTCATTTGAAACCAGCTTACAGCAACGTACTGCAAATAACTTTTGATGGTGAAACTACGCATCGCTTGCAGAGATCTGCAGAACCCAGGGCAGCACCAATGGAACTATTTCTGCTGTGCGAAAGCTCAAGGGAATTGAACTCTGCAATAGGCTGGGGGAAATACGAATCTAAAACAATGGAAGCAGAGGGCAAATCACCCAGAGTGAAAGGAATGGGTATCTGGGTATGGAAGTAATTCAGAGTTCCTCTGTCTTTCCTTTCCTTTTCCTTTTCCTTTTCCTTTTCCTTTTCCTTTTCCTTTTCCTTTTCCTTTTCCTTTTCCTTTTCC
>JANHGO010007671.1:0-55605 GCA_024606505.1 Aquila spilogaster
TTCTTTCTTTCCTCCTTTCTTTCTTTCCTCCTTTCTTTCTTTCCTCCTTTCTTTCTTTCCTCCTTTCTTTCTTTCCTTCCTTTCTTCCTTTTTTTTCTTTCTTTATTTGTGGGTTTGTTCCAATTTTAATTTTCTTGGAGGGGAAGGGGGAAGAATGCTGATTTTATTTTAGAAGTGGACACTTCCAGTAACGTGTTGAAACTGACCATCCTTTAGAGGGCAGTGAGAGATTTGCTCACTTTGGAACAGACTGTAATTGAATGTTTGTGATAGAGTCCTGGAGCCTTTGTCCTAGGGAGCATAGGTCAGGACATTGCGTGCCCATGTTCCCAGTTGAATACTCGTGCCCAAAAGAGTTTCAGACTTACAGTAGGCTGCAGAGATGTATCATGTTCTGTGCAAACTCCTTGTGGAGCCATAAATCTCATATTCCTTCTTCCACATCAGCCCAGCTTCATCATGGGAGGTGGAACATTCTTTAACCTATGGGGCAGGCCTTGCCTGTCTCCTGAGCAGCAGAGATATGATGCCTAAATCTCCAAAGTACATATTTTACCAAAACCTTGCCCTGACTTTCATTTTGAAAAGAAAATGCTGCCTTTTGCGCAGGTCCCTGTACATGTGAAGGATGTGTCTACCATCAGGCTTGCTGGGAGCCCAAGGAAAAGGAACACCCCATTCCTGGATCCCACCATGATCTCCCTGAAAGAAAAGTGTGACTGTTCACTAAAGTCTATAAGCACCAGCAAAAGCAGGAGAAAAGTTCTTGACAAGAAACTGTCTCAGAAACAGGCACAAAGCAGCACAAGACTTTTGACTGTCTCATTTTTGTGATTTTCATGGGAAGTGCTCATGTGTTCACATATTCTCATTTCAAGTAGCTGTTGAACACCTACCCATCTGCACTTGATTGATTGCACAGAAGAGAATTGCACTGCATTTTATGATGTTGTTGTATTAAATGCTGTAATCATTTCTGGATTATGATGTATTATTTACATATCCAGACCAGACTGATATTGCTATAAACAGAGAAATCTCGTTGCTAAATTTACTATAGCTCAAGTGTCAAATGCTATATGAGAAATGTATACAGCAGATTGAAGTAAGAAACAAGGTAATTTGATTTTCATTTTGATTCTGTGTGCTTGGCTGAAGCTCTTCATCGTGGCTGATGCCAGGGATCTTTTTAGTTCCCAGGCTTTATTGGCTTTTTCCCCAACCTTTCTGCTCCTCTGCAGATCCACTTCCCCATCAGGAGAGCTGATGGGATCTGGCCAGTTCACTGCTGCTTCTCAACCTGGCAGAGCACAAGCAAACTGAATGGGTCAGGTGCCCGTCAAAAAAGGAGCAGTCTCCAGCTTTATTTTATTAGCTTTGTTATTTGCCTTCATTGCCAAAAATCAACATTGGTTAAGTTCTCCGAAGTCCTTGTTCTTGAGAGTGCTTTGCTGAGTTGGGCACAGTCTTCTCTCTTCTGTTCATCTGTCCCAACACCTCCGGTTGCCACCTCCTGCTTTGAAATCTGTGCTTGTCAGCTGTTTGGCCTTGCCAAGTTTTCCCAACACCTCCTTGTCACTGGAGGCAGTGTACAGACAGTTCTGCAATACAGCTTCACTGGGAACTCCAGTTTCTGGCTCTCAGGGCATGGAGGTCTGTGCAATGGAGCTCTCTGTGCCTTGGTCCTTGTCCCCCTGCTTTTTCTTCAGTTGTGTGGACTGATGCACCCTTTCAACCGGATCTGACATTGGGATAAAATACTCAGGATTTGAAATCCCCGATTTTGGGACTATCTTCTCCTCAGAACTGAAGTCACATTCCAAATTTGAAATACCTGTGGAACTTAACAATCCGCCATTGCTTACAGTCTCTTTTTCAATCTTTTTTCTTTGGTAGCACTCCTGCGCTCTTTATTCATTCTACTGTACTTCATGCTCCATATTGCTCTCTTCAAATACCTGAAAGGTAATTGCAGTGGGAGTGGGGTTGGTCTCTTCTCACTGGTGACAGTGACAGGACAAGGAGAAATGGCCTCAAGTTGCACCAGGGGGGTTCAAGTTGAGTATAAGGAAAAACTTATTTACAAAAGGTGTTGTTAAGCACTGGAACAGGCTCCCCAGGGAGGTGGTTGAGTCACCATCCCTGAATGTGTTTAAAAACTGTCTGGATGTGGTCCTCAGGGACGTGATTTAGCGGTGCGTTGTTAGAGTTAGGGTAGTATGGTTTGGTTGTGGTTGGACTCAATGATCTTGAAGGTCTTCTCCAACCTGAGCAATTCTATGATTCTATGATTCTGTGATTAGCCACTCCAACATTACCATGGAATTGGAATGGGATTGGGAAGCTGCAGAAGGATGAAGGGATACCACGAGTATTTCCTCTGGGTGTATTAAAAATGTAGAAGCAGCAGGATGGGGTATTTAACTAGAGCTGACACACAACTCTGTGGGTCAAGATTCATTCAAAAAGTTGTGGGGACAGGTCCTTGGGTAGCACACGCGCCACAGCTCTGCCAATGTTGGATTAATTCCTTTATGTTTATGGCAGGGAAAGTCCAGGGAGGAATCAATTCTGATTTCTCTGTAATTGCCTGAAAAAATGTTTTCTCTGTGCTTACATTTTGTGCACTGCAATGTACATTTGTATGAGTTTATATTTTTAAAAGGGCTTGAAAGTTTGCATTGTTGGGTTGTTTTGTATTTTTTTTACATAAAGCCTCTGAGCTGTTGATAGAAAATTCTTATGCACAGTGTTTATAAGGCATTTTGCAAAGGAAATCCCAAACATTTTTGCTCTGATAGGATTATAGTAGTGGATTGTACTCTCTTAGAAGTTTGACAATGGGATATACACGTAGTTAATGGGCATTACTAATGGGCAGAGTATATAATTACAAACTGAAAAGCTAAAGAAAAGACAGAAGGAAGCCACTGAACAATTCCATTGTATCTCACATCTTAGAAATAACTCTTGGGATTTAAAATTGTCGAAATAATTTCAGAACTCCAATGGAACAGAAAGAATTTAGAATATTCTTTGTAATGATTAAATAACCATAATAATTCCTGTATTTTAACCCTGGGAAATATTAATATTAAAATGCTTAAATGGATGAAGTTGTTAGCAGAAGTCAAATAACTGTAAATGTGCTTTGAATATCACTTAATCATTTATACTTGAAAGACACCCGGGAATTTGGCAGCTGGAACCAAAATCAAGCAGAGGACAAAGTAAGGGTAACGCCTGATAAAATGGGTATGAATAATGTATATTAACTCCAAAGTCGGCTTGGCACAGCACCTGCCAGCGAGGCAGCCCTGAGCAGAGCTCTCCCCAGCGCTGCACAGTGTGTGCGAGAAGCTTCCCTCATCGGCTCCCCCCAGCACCACTTCTGCACCCCAGGGACACCACGGCCACTTCAACAATTTGCATTCTAGCACTTCAGATGCATTAGGTGCTTTTCATAATGGGATGTGACAAATATGCTTTGTGTCTTGCTTCCAAAAGGGAAGAGAGTGTCAAACTTCTGGCACTTCCTCATACGTTCCCCAAAGCTGCGATCCTCACCCGTAATCTCTGTAGGACAGTGAGGGAGACTGTAAACTCTTTACAGTTATTCTCCCAGATTTAATTCTCTGCATCTACGCCCCACACCTTAATGAAAAAAAAAAAGCATTACCTACAGTACAGGTACAGTTCTTTTGACATGAGTAAGACTCGAATAGATAAGGTGTGATGGAGCAGTGTTAGACTAACTAGTGAGCAGACAAAAGATACGATTCAGATTAGTAGATGATAGCTATCAAGGGTAGTGAATTGTTGTATCTTCTGAGTTCTGAAATTCCAGCTTTCCAACAGTAAGCTCAATACAGTGCTGAAAGATAAGCAAATTGCTAAAATGGGAAGCAAAATCATGGCACAGTTCAGCCCCAGGGGATAGGAGCTGAATAAATGAGTGGACCGAGACTTTGTTTACCTTTTCTTATTTAAAAAAAACTTCTTACTGAGCTCTCAGGGGTGGGGTTCTGCATTTCTTTGATTGGAAATAGAAAATGAGAATTTGAAATTTTGAGCTTTTCAAAGTTTTGACAAATGAGAGGAGATAAGGTCTCGCTATAGGCTATTGTCCTCTCATTTCTTAGTGCAATATGGAAGCGAGGAACAAGGAAAATGGTACCTTCCTTTTGGTATAGATTTATCTTTTCCTTTTTTTCTTCGGCTGTAATCACAAATTGCACTTTTACTGGTTGTGTTGATAAAGTTCAATGTGCAAAGGCAGAAGCAGATGGGAAAAAAAAAGGAAAACAGGCATTTACGTAATCTTAGTGAATTCTAAGCTTAGTTTATCTTTTGGCTTCTTGATGCATGGACGTCCGCACCAAGAGAGGATTTCCTACTTGTACAACATCCCAGCAAGCCCATGAAGTACAGCATGTGTGCCAAGACTTGCTTAGGCACTGCTCTGGGCACCTGGGGGAAGCCAGCGCCCAAAGTGCAGGGAAAATCTTGCTGGCTTTGCTGAACTTCTGAGGAGCACTGGACCCAAGAGGACACCTTCAGTCCCTTTTTTATTAAAAAAAAAAAACACCAAAACAACCAGCATCTCCTCGAGAATAAAAGATGAATTTCTTTCACCTAATTCTTGTGATACTTCTGCTCAGACAGGAACAGGAAAAACAGCATATGGCTGTGAAGCACCAGTAATCTGGGAGCTTCTGCAGGTTTGTACTCATCATCGCTGCTCTTTTCCATGTTTTATGACTTAAAGTCATAGTGTGTATTTATAACATGCAGCCCAATAGGCATTAATCCCAAAATCCTATTTAGGAATCCCATATTTAAGTGTGTTTAAACTTGCATAGAGATGCCTTCTTGAACTGAAGCTTCGAGATACCAAACTGAGCCGCCATCACCTGCACTGGTGTTTAACTTTTAGGAGAGCTTCCTTGGGAAAAGAAATAGTGAAAGTGCTCCTGGTTCATTCCAGGGAGGTCTCCTCAGCAACAGCAACATCCCACATTCTCTAGAAACTGATGGAATCTGACTTTATCCTTGTAGATTTATTCAAGTCTGGCTTTGTCTCATATGTGCTACATTATCTGTGAGAATCAGGACTGGGCGCTCCATTGATCTTCGTGTGATACAATCAGTTTACCCGAGGTGACAAGAACCTAGCAAAAGCCAGTACTAATTGCTTTTTTTTCATATTTTCAGGACCCCTGTGATAATATTTCAGCCATTCAAAAGTGAAAGGAGAGATTTATTTTACACAGGGCAATTATTAGAGATATCTGTAAGAGCTTTTGAGATGAAAATCTATCAGCATTGCCATTTAAGCAGAACTTGCCCTTTTAAGGTACTGGCTAATTTCTTTTTATTGTTTTTAATTTGGCAGCCAGACTAATGGTATTCACACTAAGTCCTGGCTTTCCTGCACCAGATGCTGTTCTCCCATAATTCATTGTTCAGAACATCATTAGTGCTGTTTATGGGAATTGACCTCAGAATGCCTCACTCTTTTCGTACCCATCTTGTTTTGAGTGTGTCTTTCAAAGGGTACCTTAATTTTCCTTTGGTCTTACAAACCCAGCTGGAGGCTTTAATGGGTACTCAGGGTGCTGCTGCTCACCCAATTAGCGGATGGCCACAAGATGGTGTGGGTGCTTGTCACCCAAAGGAGAGCAGGAGACAGAACATGGGCTGACACATGGATCAGCTGTGTTGGTGACAACAGCTGACATGTCAATTCCAGAATCCCTCTTTTCTGTGATCCTTCCTGGTCCTGTTTTTTTTGCCTGCTCCTTCAGCCACTAAAAGCTGAAGGCTCAACAGAGAAAAGCCAGCACGTCTTTCCTCTGTGTGACAAAGAGAAAAAAAGGATGAGTTTTCAATGAGGGGCATTAAAAAAGTGAAAAACTTGAGAATTTAGCTTCTTAATGACTCACAAATATAACCTCAGTCAGTTTGCAGATGACACCCAGTTGGCAGGAAGTATTGATCTGCCTAAGGGTAGGAGAGCCCTACAGAGCGATCTGGACAGGCTGGATTGCTGGGCTGAGGCCAATGGGATGGAGTTCAACAAGACCAAGTGCCGGGTGCTGCACTTTGGCCACAGCACCCCCAGGCACCACAACAGGCTTGACTCTTGGTGATGAGCAAATCTCCATAGCACTCTCACTCATGCTTTTCTCTGAAGAAAAGCAGTGTTACATAAATAAAATGCTTTTCTAAGTGTTATGACATCTGTTTCACTGTCTCCCTTCTCCTGCCTGTTTGGCAAATGGCTTACTTTACCTTTCACAGCAGCGGCTGGAGATGTTAGTGGGTTGAATTGAGCCAGGTCCCCAGTTGTTCTTCTGGGGCTGCTTCTGGCTTGAGCCCTGCAGAGTCCAACAGAAACTCTGCTGGTCCTTCATCTTTTTATTTCTCTGGAGGCAATCAGCTTCATGATGTCAGTCCAATTCATAGTCAGTATGACAACATAAGGCAAAGAAGAGGATCAGCAGATGCTTTGAAAAGTTTTTAGGGCGATATTGTTTTGCTTTATTTTCCCCTAGGATTTCTCTTGAGCAAATCACAAAGTAGAAAATGGCTTTGAAGGAAAGAGCAACTACCTGTGCTGTGTTTCCCTTTTCCCAGTTACGTGAATAGCTAGTTTATCTAGTTTCTCCTAAGCAGGCTATGATTCCTCAAGGTATCACAGATACTATGAAAACCAATAATAAATTTTGCTTAAATATATATAGGCATCATATACATACGTGCAAGCATTTTTATGTATATGACTTTAATTATAGCTATCTTGTGTCTTGAGGGTTGGACCAGATGATCTCTGGAGGTCCCTTCCAACCCCTACAATTCTGTGATTCTGTGATTCTGTGATTCTGTGTCTTCAGGCTGCATCTGTAATGCTAAAGTCCAGATCAGGCTACAGGCATGCATAGTAAAATGGGGAGGCAAAAAGCCACTCTTACAATGGTTTCTGACACAAAATCCACACCATACGCCTCAGGCCTTCCTTTTTCTGCTATCAGGCCAGCTGCTGTAAGGAGTGCCTTGCAGAGGCCCAGCATGAAGAGCTTTTGCCTCATAAGAATATCAAAATTGGAAGCAGAAACTCCTCTGCTTCCCCTGCAATATTTTCCCTGCAATATCTTTGTATGAAAAAGCTTTCTGAGGTGTTCTTCCATGGATATTTTCTTTGTGCTTGTGTATTTTTTTCATTTTACATATAATCGTAGGGATGACATTTTGTATGCTATGCTAAATCCTTTCAGGTTTTGGAAGGCTGACTTTGACACCATGCTCTGTGTAACATGAGATGAGGAGGGTTAGGGTGAAGGGACGGAAAGCACAAATGGAGAGGCATTGTTAGGTCTTGTGAATTCCTCTAGCGAGAACAACTGTCCCAAGCACTGCTGTTAACAAGCAGCAAGGCAAGAAAACAGATGTGAGAATCAAAGATAAAAAATCTGAACCAAAGTGCAAGATCAAAAGACTGCAACCGCAGCTGAGCTGTGCACAGCCATCATCCCACTTCTATTTCCATCTAACCAGAGGACAAAAAGGGAATTTCTAAACATTTATTCCACCAGTGACTCTCAAAATGGAGGATTTGACAGCAGTATGTTTCTAAGTGCAAAAACAAAATAAAACAACAACAACAAAAACTAGAGGCAAAAGCAGCTCTCAAATAGCATTGCTAGGATTCCTATTAAATGTCAATTTACATACATTTCTTATTTATAGGAAATGACCTATCGGGTAAGTGGTCTTGATGAGCAGAGCTCACAGTTGATTCTGCTCTGATGAATGATATTTTTCAAAATAAATTATTCTAGTCCCATTATTTCTTTCTATCAATGGCTATTAATACTTAATATTGCTCTTGTATAACAGCGTATGTAGAAAGGCAGGTAGAGATCTGCCCTTGGATTTGAGCTTCACGTATTTCAAGATACTTGAAGATGTCCTAATGTTTTCTTAGCATCAACCTCACCACAGCCCTGATCAGGGCTGTGGCCAAAAGATGAGTGAACACCGGTAGCTTGCTTCCATGTGTTCTGGATTTCTGGGCTGCATTATCAGTGCCGTTTTTTGCCGAGGTGGGGTTGCACTGGGGCTCCTATGTGCTTCTGAGCAACTTACTTTCATATCCAAGTGGGCAAGAACAGTATTATGGCCAGGATGTTTAGAACTTCACCATGTTGGTGAAGAGTGAGTGGGAATGTCTACCGGCCGTAAGAGTAGGGCTCTGGAGTTACGTATTGTCCTCCATCCACTTTTCCCTTTCTGTATTTTCTCCCTGATGAAATTAATGAGAAGATGATACAGTGACATATGAGTGTCATCAAAGCAAGGCATAGGGTTCAGCATCTAAATGATTTTCATGACTTATTTACACTGATATTCAAAATTGCATGTGCTCATCATCCCCTTCTCTGTATGGCTCCTAGTCAAGTGCACTTTTAAATATGATATCGGAATTGTCTTTGTTCTCGCGTTTGAAAGTTCAGCTTGGATTGTAATGCTACTACGCTAGTGCAATTGCAAGCACAGTCAGTGGAAAGACATGTAATATAATATAGCCAATCATTACCTATATAGTTAATTAGTATAATGATGTCTCATCAAATAATTAGGGTAAAATGTGCAATCCAATTTTCTTATGTACCACAGCATGTTTATCACATACAGCGATGTATTTATAATGTGTAATGATGTGATTAAGTTGTTGTGTACACTGAGTTAAAAATAAGTAGGTGCTGATATCCTAGATGTATCTACGCTTAAAAGTTCAATAGTTCAATGACTGCTTAGAGTTAAACTGCCTGAACATAAGTAATGCTTAAATCTGTGCATTACTAAACCCCACTACTAACTGGCAACACTAAGATCACATATTACCTTCAGAGTGATCCATCATCATCATCATCACTTGGATATGGTCATCTTGATCTCTATAAACTAGAAATAAAATGTCATCAGTCTGTTATGACAGAGGTTTAAATTAATCACTGCTTTTTAGTTTATATATTCAGGGACAAGTTTTGGTACTGCTAATAATGCTGGTTGTCTTTCTGCCCACTGGAGCAGCCAGGGAGGGAGTGTGTGAAGCAATTGTCAGTGAGTCTGAGTGATTCCAGAGTGTCTAGAAATAAAAATAAGAGAAATGCTGTGTGATTCAAAATACATAATACATTTCTCATTCATAAAGCAGCCAAAAAAAATGTTAAAAATCCATCTCTTATGCTCAAATCGTATTCACTCACCTATCCATATAAAGCATGAATTTCCATAGCAATGGAGACCTTTAAATTATGCAGTTGTTTTATCCTCACTGATTTTTCACTTTTCTCTCACTATAATATACATTTATTTCATGAGCCTATTTTTCCATGAAGTTAAAGACCTTCATTAGAACGCATGAAGAAACCATTAGTCTGAAGGCTTCAAGAGCCATTAGTTAGAGTACACAGAACTGCATTAATAAATAGATACTAGATCAATCTTTAGTGTAAACCACAACAACATTCGTACTCTAGGCTCAGTTTCAAAATTAATAGGTCTTGCATTGCTTTGTAAAAAAAGCAATTAATGAGCTAACTTTGATGAGCTTGCTGTAGGTGTAAAATGAACTAGTGTTGAAATGGTGGAGAGCAGTGAAATCAGAACTTCTGTTGGTAAGCTTTACATTTTTTAAGGGTGTAAAATGACTCAAATTTGAAATTATGGTCACACTGAGCTTAATGGCAGAACTCACTTAGCTATCCACAGAGCAGAGCTTAAAGGTCTTTTATTGCCATTCCATAAAGTCAGGTTATGAGGATTATATGATGACCTTCTTCAGTTAAATCAAACACAGAAAAACTGGATTTGTTTATCTACAGACAGAAGTTAGTACAGCAGAATTGTTTTATAATGTGTCTCCTATTTAACTCAACATGGAAGAAGGCATTTAATTTTTCATCCTAAGTTCTGTGCGATTTCAAGTGCTGGTGCTTTCCTAACCTTATCTAAACCTCTTGGGCTCACAAATCTGGACTAGAAATGTCAGCAGCTAGCCTGTTTCTATGGCATTTCAATTCCTCGTGCTTTGGCGCAGGCCATAAACAATAAGCTAACAGCTGAGCTGATTGTTTACAATCTCTAGAACAGGAACCATAAAGTCCTGAGC
The DNA here is from genome assembly GCA_024606505.1 of Aquila spilogaster. NCBI lineage: Eukaryota > Metazoa > Chordata > Aves > Accipitriformes > Accipitridae > Aquila > Aquila spilogaster. The sequence continues at coordinate 10,178 of JANHGO010007671.1, forward strand.
ACAGTTTGGCCCCTTGAAGCCATTTAAGAGCAAGCAAAAGAGAGCAAGGAATGAAGCCCATGACATTTGTCTTTATTTTGGGAGACTGTATTTTCTTCAAATATATGCCAGACACACTTTAATTAATCTTTTCTCTCCATCACTCTCTGTAAAACCAGTAGTTGCACACAGGCAATAAAAGGTATCTATCTGAGGGCAACAAACACACAGTTATTTCTTGGGAAAAGATCCCCATAGACAGATATAGCTGTTCCTTCAGAACCACTTGCAGGGAGCAAACCAGCTGGGCCCTTGATTGACAGTGGTGTGTGCGCTCTCATCCTGATGAGGATGAGTCAGTGGGTAGTCTGCCCATCAGGTCGAGTATGTATTAAGGGCAAAAACTGATAAAGGATATGCTAGAAAAAGAGTGCTTTACCAGCTGCATGCAGTCATTTTAAGCACCTTGGGTTGATTGTTATCTGTTATTTGATTGTAACAGAAAGCTGTGGACTGCAGGGCTGGGAAACCTGAGGTTCAGATTCACCGTAGTAGTAAAACACTGAAATTGTAGTGACCAGGAGGAGTTGCCTCTCATTTATTTTAATGCTTTGCTTTGTTTCTTTTCATGCTATTTTTGGACAGACTGAATTCAAGACTGAATCAGCTGTTGGTCCCTAGTTGTTATCAGCTTTTGAAATCCGCGTTGAAATTACTTCCACAACCTTAACACAGCAATCTCCTTAATAGCAGGAACTATGATATGATGTATTAAATCAGTTCTTAGTAATACAGTTTCCTTTCATTCTGAATTATTTTGATACCACAAACAGACATGATAAATGAATAACTTTAATGCACTTCAGGATATAGTTCTTGGACCATATGACCCTTCTTGTGATGCACAGTTAAGGGATTCTGACTTCAAGTCTAATAAACTATCCGTCATACCTCGTTTTGTTTAAATGTTTGGCCCCATTTCAATAACCCTTGCGAATCCCAATGCTTGTGAACCATAAAGCAGCCTCGTGCAGAAATGGTTCGTTAAGTCTTGGTTTACCTTTTCCTTGCCAGCTTCACTGAGGAGGGCCTGGCCCAGCAGCAGAGTTTGCTTTGGAACTGAGCATTGACGTCAGGAGCTTTTAAAGGGCAGGGATGACTCTGTACAGTTTCATTTCTTTCTTTTCTCTGGTCTCAGATTTCTGTTAGAGGCTTCACAACAGACCAGTAGCGGCACCCGGTACAAACCACCATCCCTCTGACAGCATTCACAGAATCAGCAAAGATGTAGGGGATTATAGAGCTCTTTGAAGACAAAATACACTGTGACTTTGACAAACAGTGTTATTTTGGAGAAAATAAAACCACTTCATTTTCATCCTTTTTAAATAACGTGGCTCTTTCTTGAAGAATTCCAGAAATCTCTCAAGAAGCCCTGGAAAGGCAGCCTTAGATTTATTCATTTATTTATTTTTTTTACAATTTACAGATATCTATTTTTCTTTCATCTTTTTGATCCCTTAACATTCCCAGCTTCCCACCTTTTAGGGATAAGTGGGGCATTTTGTATAGCTATTGTTAAAAAAAAAAAGTCTGTTTAGTAATATAATTTAAGATTACCTGAGATTGGTTATAAATAAAGGCTAGCAAGAAGGATGCAAGAAGACGAGTCACTGGAACAAAGTCCCAAGAGCTCCTTGTTGTTGGTGGTGGGGGATATTTTCTTTGCCTTATGAGAGAGTAGCTGGAATTTATTAGCAACCAGGAGTACATGAGAAATACTCAGGTAACACATACCTTGGATAGCTGTTATCCTCTTAAAAGTAGAAATACATTCTCAAAATAACCCGTGCAGAATAAGGGCAGAGGCAGGAGCGATGGGGAGAAGAAGAAAAAGTGTTGAGATAAATATAGTTAAAATATAGTGCCTGAAACGAAGAACAGTGTAGAGGGGCATTGGGTGTTTTGACAGAGAAAAATGAGGAGTAAATGTCTGCATATTGCTTGCATAGATATATGACTTTGTCTGAACTAAGCTGATCTGAGTTGTTTTCACATATTTTTCACATGTCACATGAGTGGGAGATACAGTAAAGTAAGCAGCAGCTGCAAAGTCAGGTTAGCCTTACACAGAGGGAAAATATTACATCCAGTTCACTGTGAAATACTCAGAAGTAAAACGCTTCTGCTTCTCATGCCCACAGTGTATACTGACTCCATGTCCAAAATGAGATGTCACTGAATATTGATAGCACAGGATGACTGGCATGGGATGTCAGAAGCACCACAATGAGTATGGGGGAGTGTGGACAGGATGGATTTTGTTTTTTTTTTCCTTTCTGCAAAAATTAGAGTAGTCCACAGTTGAGCACCAGTCTGGTAGTGAGCCTGCACTCACTATAAATAAATACTTTCCACAAATATGGCAAATTAAAATTGTCATTTACTTATTAAATATATGTGATTTTCCTTTATTGAGTATGTTTTCTTTTGGGTCTGGCTTTTTTGTGTGGTTTTGTTTAGTTAGAGAAGAACAGATGAGTGGATTGATGAATATGGATGCTTTATTACCTGCCTGCTACTCTGGTTTTAATCCTCTTATCTAAGAGCTGGAGCTGACTGGCCCCTGCCCAGCAGTGAAAATGGTCAGATATTGTTCAGAATTGCAGTTTTCCTATCCTTTTGTTTCAAATCTGGCTGAATGCCGTGTATCAGCTTGCTGTTGAGAAGATGAATTTCCTGGTTAAATTACATACAGTTACTATAAAATTTGGGTTGAACTTCCTATCTTTCCCTTTCTTTCCTTTTTGTTACATGTTAGATGCAGGTGATAAGGATAACTGAAGGTCTGCCTTCAGCATCACTGTTATTTTATATACTCAAACCGTGTCTCCCCCAGTTTGCTTTTTCTCTAGAATGAGCAATCTCTTAACTTCTCTGCCTGATGAGGTTTACCGAGAGCAAGTGTAGAGTCTTGCACCTGAGGAGGAATAACCTCATGCATCCATACAGGTTGGGGGATGGCCTGCAGGAGAGGAGCTCTGTGGAGAAGGACCTGGGTGTCCTGGTGGACGACAGGTTGGCATGAACCAGCAGTGTGCCCTGGTGGCCAAAAAACCCAATCATATCCTGGGGTACATTACAAAGAACATGGCCAGTAGGTCAAGGGAGGTGATCCTCCCACTCTACTCTGCCCTGGTGAAGTCACATTTAGAATACTCTGTTCAGTTCCTGGCTCCCCAGCTCAAAAAAGACAGGAATCTCCTAGAAGGAGTCCAGTGGAGGGCCACAAAGATGATTGAGGGCTTGGAGCATCTCCCATGTGAGGAGAGGTTGAGTGCCCTGGGTCTGTTCAGCCTGGGGAAAAGAAGACTGAGAGGGGATCTGAAAAAATTTAAAATATCTAAAGGGAAGTGGGAGGCAAATGGATGAGGTCAGGCTCTTCTCGGTGGTGTGTAGCAATAGGACAAGGAGCAGTGGCCTAAAACTTGAGCATAGGAAGTTCCATACTAACATGCAGAAGAATGAACTTCTTTACAGTAAGGGTGACAGAGCACTGGAACAGGCTACCCAGAGAGATTCTGGAGTCTCCTTCTATGGAGATATTCAGGATCTGTCTGGATGCCTATGCAACCTACTGTAGGGTACCTGCTTTAGCAGGGGGCTTAGACTCAATGATCTCTTAAGGTTCCTCCCAACCCCTGTGACTCTGTGATTTGCAAGGCTGTAGGCAAGAAATTTGGTCAGACATAACCAAATGTTTGGATTTAAATTTTGTCTGTGTTTGTAATGTAGTGTATTTTTTCTTTGTAATAGAAAACTGTTTTAAATCTACTGTTGTTTATCTCCATTTTCTTTCACTCTTACTTTGTACTTATTTCTTTTCCTTCTTTCAGCCTGTTCTTTTTCCCAGATTTCAGTCACATGCAGATTTCATCAAAGCCTCTTAGGAGATCTTAAGCTAGTAAATGCTACAGTAGTAATGGCCATGTACAGAGCAACTGAACCAAACCAACTGGTTGATGATAGTGTCAGGGAGATCAGTGTTCAAGGCAAAGTATGGTGACTTCTTGAACACAACAGTGCCATCAAGCTCAATGTTCCAGACCCTTGGAAATGAGGTTTATTTTCATGATTTGGAGAGCAGAGTGCTGAGAGGTAATAGTTCCCAACAGTTGCTTGCAACAAGATTTTTAATCTTTCATTTCCTCTATTAAAGATGTGCAAATGGGCTCTAAAAGAAATCTTTGCTAATTTCTGTAGATTTAGAGATGCTTAATATTTAGTTACTACTACTCCGGAATTTGTCTGAAATTTAGTCTGCAACCAACCCAAACAATTTTTTTTTTAATAGTGCAAGTACACTTAATGATTCTGTTTTGATTTTCTTCTTACTGCTTTTGTCTCTCGCATGCTCCCCATGTCCCTGAAGTTCCTGGCAGACCTAGCAGGGGAGGAGCCTGCTAGGTCTGCTTTCAATTCATAGAGGAAAGCATCAGGTCATTTTCTACAGCTCCTGCAACTCAGAAGTATTGCTTCCCTTAGTTTTGAAAGTACTTAATACCGCAGCTTTAACTTTAGATATGAGCATTTTAACAAGACAGGAAAATGAGACACTTGGATGCTTTGTCTGACCATAATCCACATAATTGTCACTTTGCCTGCTAAAGTGCTCTCTTGAGCAGCCAAAAGAGACCTTTGGACAGCCCATTCTTTTGCTCAGGTGAGTTGTTTTTCAATTAAGTGACTCTGTGAAAGAAAATTGAGGGGTTTTAAGTACCAATTGGTTTTCACTGTGCAAGTTGTGTAGTTGTTAACATATTTCCTGTGAAAACAAAAGCACAGTGTACCACCATAGTTCTTGTGGAACAGGCAACACCAGAAAAAAAAACACTTGTATGACCTCCTTTAACTGCTTGTATCCATTGCTTCAACTTCGGTCCGCTTTAACTTTGTGTCCTGGCTTCAGCTGAGATAGTTGTATAGTTAGTTGGGTGTTGGTCAGCAGGTAACATGTAATATACTATATATATATGACTATATATATAATATATAACTATATAGTTATATAACTATATCATCACACTTTTTTTTTTTTTACCTTCTCTGTATTAGTAATTAGTTTTTATCTCAGTTCACAAATCCTATTTTGCTTCCTGTTCTCTCTCTCACCTCACTGAGGTGAAGCTGCATGGTGCTGCCGGGTTAAACCACAACACATTAACAACAGCAGATTTTTAGTAGTAATGGATGTGTTACCCATGACTAACATGTAGACTCAAATTCACTTCCAAAAAGTAAATTTAAGATAGTATCAAAGGATGCTTCTGAAATTTATAGTCTCCAATGCATGTGAGTAAGAAAACTTGAATACGTCCCAAGTTACTCAACTTCGAATATTGTATTTCGTAGTTGGCTATAAACTCAGGATAAGCAAAGTTAGAAGCTGAACAATTGCAGTGTAGGAGTTTCTGCCATGGCTCTGAAAGAAATGGGCTAATTCTGCAGTAAGACCAGTTATTTCCTCACACATTGGCATGTATACATACATTACAAATATTGACCTAAATACTCATACTTATTTTTACTTTCAATTTTGCTACATGTCATTCACCCCTTCAAAATGATCCAAAGTCCTGGCAGAGATGATGCTTGGCTCTCTCATTCTGAGGCACAGCCAGATACTGGATTTCTCTATGCTGCTTTTGCTCAAAGCAGAGAAAACGAGGAAATGTTGCAAAGTTTTGAGGGTTTTCTTGGTAACAGCTCGGAGTCTTAGTTAAAGCAGTTTTTCTCTATTTTATGCAAACATGGGCATGTTGTTTGTGACCTTCATATGAGATGGAAATGGTCCATTATTTGCAGTTTTAGTTCTGCATCTCCGTGGGCAGTGTTCTCCCTCGGGAGCTGCAGAGGAAACTTAGAGCATGATTTTGATGGTTGCTGATTTCAGCTGCAGGGTAGAAGTACTGGTGCTTCTGGTGACTCCGCATGACCTTTGTGTACATGTACCAGCCATCAGTAAACTTCCAAAGCGTTCTAAACTTTTTGGCTGCTAAGTAAGAAATACAACCCAGAAGGCTTAAGAATAAGTAAGAGCAATCACTTTCTTTAGAGAAGAGGATAGTCCATCACGTTCTCAGGAGTGAGTCGTGAGAAAAAGACGTTTTTCCTGCAGACCATTGCTACCTGCCAATCCAACTGCCTTCTGTCACATCAAGCAAACACGATGCGGGGTATACTGTAAGCACTTTGACCCATCACTCTCTCATCCTTGTTTTCAGAATTGTGTAAGCAGTTTAGGAGAGAAAAGTGAGAAATTTGATAATGCCTGAGATGATAACCCCCTCACAGACTCGTGTGATAGAGGTCAGCCTGCAGCAGCCTCAGGCAGGTATAGCCTGACACACAAGTGCACCCTTTGCCAGGGTTGGGCTGGGCTTTCTGCCTGCAGCAGGGGCTAGCTGCTTGGCACTGCTGGCACAGGTCATCACCAGGTATATTGGAGCTCATTCATATCGTGTCCTGCATGAGAGGAATTGAAGGAACGTCTTCTCTTTCTTTTTCCATTGAAGTGCACCTCACTGAGAGGTTTCTAAGGGAAATTGTGCAGCAACACAAATACACCTGATACCAATGGCTGTGCTGTCATACCACTCAGCAAAATCCAGACATGTTCCCTTGCCCTGCACTTTGCCACTAAATGCCATCTTCTTTCCTCACTCACATACAGGAATTACACAGGTATAGCTGTCCCTCAGAAACACAGCAATGCCTACTGAGCTTAAGGGAGGGGGGGAGAATTTGGTCACTTGTTAGGGTAGAAAACGTGTGAAAACTGCTTTGTTAATGGTTATACACTTCCCATCTTTGCTTTTTATTTCCAATGAGAGAGTATATTCACTGTTGTCAATTTGAATCTATCAAACTCTGATGTCAGCCAACACTTTCGTCACTTGTCTTATCTATTGACACCTAAAATGCACAAGGAATGAGACCAGAGAACACTGAGAAACTCTTCAGGTGACAGCCATAATCTTCACTGAGTGAAAAGAAGGAGTGTATTTCACCTGTCACTGAAGATCATAGGACATGGATCCTGTTCCTGTATCACAGGACATAGGATCATGTTCAGAGGGAGTGCGACCAGACAGGATATGTGAGGACAGAGGCATTAAAATAAGGCTGATGTAAGACATGTTGACTTTACATGGATGAAGGTTGTTTTCGTACTTTATGCTCTGCTATGTTCTTTTCGTATGGATGTGTACTTAAGCCTGAAGTGAGGTTTGTGACCAATCTCATTATTTTCAGTGGATGGATTTCTGTGAGGAAAGCTGGGCACATTTATTTGGGTGGAATCAGAGCCTTATTTAGAATTCAACTTGAAAAACAAACAAGCAAGTGACAAACTATCATTAAATCAACGGGTGCAGTACTTCTAGCAAAATTTATTTGGATACAGATAAAGTAAATATTTTGTTCACAACACCATCCAGGCTCAGATGTGCAAACAGCCATCTTGTTGAGTTATGCTTTCAGAGGTGTAGACACAAATAATAACAACTCAGCAAAGGTTTCAAAGCTCTTTAGAAAAACAGGAAAATATTATCTTCATTTAGGAACAGAAAGAACTTTAGGTGAGGTGCTCGAGGTCACAGAATAACTGTATTAGATTTGAAGCCTGAGCTTACTGTCAACCAAAACCAAAATGTAATTGTTTCTGTTCAATTGTAACTTGATTTTCATCTCCAGATTAATGATCAGATTTTATGGGTAAGAAGGTCAGATCTTTCTAATGGAAAAATGTAGCCAAATTCACTTTCTTTATCTAGACATTTGTTTTTGATCACTTAAGGTCTATTGCTCATCTAATTGTGACTATTTGTGCCTCTATGTTGCTCAAGTAACTTTTTGTTAATAGATTTTCCGTGTTCACAGTTTTTAGCTCTGCTGTTGTTAATTGACATACTGGTAATATTTGGACAATAGCAATAGTGTGACAGCCTCTACTCCTTTCCTCTGCTAGGAAGTTTCTAAGATCTCTGAGGTAATGTTTCTGGGCTATGGTGGCCTAAACCACAGTGCTTTATAATGCTGTGTAATACTTTATAATGCTACTTCAAGTATCATTTTTAATTGTCACTTTTTGCTCCCTTACTACCTCTTATGTCCTTGGAGCACCATGTACTCGTTTAGAACAATAGCAAACACTACACTGACTCCAAACCAAATTTGGGCCTGGAAGGGAAATAATTTCATCTGATTACATTAATATTTTATTGGAAGCAGCATGACAAATTGGAGACTGATTGCAAACAGCAGACAATCACTGACTATGGAGAATCCTGCCACTCCACTGGCACTTCAGGTCTTTTAAGGAGCCATTCCAAATTTGCAGGAAAATTGTTCAAACATTTTAATTTTGTAATTTAAATTGCAAAGCTCACTCAGCCAGCTATTTAGCTGATTGTAATTATGAAAATACTGTGATGTACTTAGTAAAGGCTTAGAAGACCTATGACGATGTATTTTATTAATAGACTTGCATGTTTTCATTATAATATTCACTATTAGCAATTTGTATCAGACCAGTATACCTCCCAAATACAAGAAAATGTTAGCTTGTCTCAGTTGTAAACTTCTCCCATGATTGTGTGCAGTAGAGTTTAATCATCACTTTTTCTTTATTTGTACATTCATCTGAATTTGTTACCTTAATTGTGGCATCTTGATTTAATATATGCAAATGCATTTTGTAACAGAAACCTTCACTATTTATAGAATGACTTTGGCTGTTTTCTGAGATGCTGCAGTCATTTCTTATTAGCAAAATAAAGCCTAATGCTCCAAGCATCTACTGGCAGCTCTTTCCTGATTTAGCAACTGAAAGATGCTGACAAATCAGGATCCTGCAAACACTTAAAATTGTTTGAAGGTATTATTTTGGATCAGTGCTACACTTCTGAACTTTTCAGGTGAACTGGAATTTTATTGAAATGTAAATGACGCAGTTAGAGCCTTCCATTGACTTAGCAATGTCTTGAAATATGATCTGGATCATAGGGAGAACTTTGTTTCACTGCGCTGTGGTAATTCAGTTTTATGTGCAAGTAAAACCAACCAATGAACCAAAAATAGCCAAACCAAGATTTCTACATACATAGAGGGTCACTACTGTCAACCAGGGTCTGTAAGCTGTAGGTATATTTTTCAGCTCTAATGAGCACAAGCACATCCAAATGGCTTCTGCTGGGAGTGGTGATGTGTATATGGCATCCCTGAGGTAGAGGAGCAGAGCCCAGAGCTTATGCAATACAACAGTCCTGTTCTGTCTTTTCCTAGAGATGTAAAAGAGATAAAAGAAAAATGCCTCAAGATTATGTCAGAAACTGTGTGCCAAAAGAATATCTGAGCAGACATTTACAGTCCTAAAAATAAATTATTTTGACTTTCATAAGTGAATACTTAAATAAGTGTTCTCCTCTAGTCTGCATCTGGAATACTTTAAAAGTTCTTATTATAGTGAAATTGCACTTTCCATGGCTCACAGGCTCTACGAGAGGGAAATTCGTATGGTGTCACCTTGATGGTTAGTAAAAGGCAACAGTGACAGAGTATGTATTTCCATGTGTTTAGTCTTGCAAAGTAGACACGAGTAATTTTGTGTTTCCCCCATTAATAATTATTAGTATGGCATTTTGGTGAAGTTTTCCATCTCTGTCTCTACCCACTGTTACCTAAAAGAGCAAGTCTGGGGTCTGCTGTGTATACCCCCTTTGAAATGATAAATACTACCAGATATACTCTCACTCTTACATCTATAGAAACCAATGCTATGTATTATAGAGCTTAGTAGTGCCTAACCCGAATCTAAATATTACCCAAGGAATAGGAAACCTGCAATCTTAATCATTTGCTTGAATTATGCATATGAGATTATGGTATCTGCTAGTTCAACATAGATTATTGCTTAGGGACTAGTACAATTGTACCTGCAGTATTAGGATGGATAAATGACACCCAGTAGTACAATTACATGCATCCCAGTTTTCCAGGTTCAGTCTTATCTTCAAATGGTAGGCTTAAAGTTTATAGAGACTATACATTCCAGTTACAGTTATTCAAAGTCCCCATGTACTCTTAAAGCAAATTTAATAATAGATCTGAACAATAAGTGCTAGTGTAATGCATGATCATTCATTATTCTTACATGAACTGCTCTGACTTCTTTTCTACATGAGTATTTATTCTCATACAGTGAGAGACAAAAGCACAGCACTGGCACACAGAGGTGAACATGAGTGCACATGGGGAATATACACAGTTTGCTCAGAAAGTAATGCCTCCTATTTATTTCCATGGAAACTACAACAGATACAAAGAGCACAATAGCACTATTTGATAGAGCAAATTCTCAGCTACAAAACATTATTTTTTAGCATAATCATCACCATCAAAATGTAACATAGTTTTGGTGGGAGGGTTCAACCTCTACTGCCATACCACCAACATCCGTCTCTGATGTCATGGGCCCACATCATAAAATAGGAGGCATTACTTTTGGAGCAGGCCTCATATTTCAGTAAGTATTCCTACTGACAGCAAGAGCTCTGAGGAACAAAACTGTGATGAATGACAGTGCAAGAGGGACAACTTTAATCATGAGATGGGTGGGATGCGTTTACCTGCCTAGCATATTTGAGACATGAAAATAACTATTCCAGCTCTTGAAAGATAGCTTCACCAATGCAGGCACTGCCTAAACTTCACAACATAACTGTGTTGGTACTTATTTTTTCTCATTTACTGAACATTTACTGAACAGAGGCCCACAGAGATCACAGGCTCTCAGTTACAGGACTGCACACAGTTCTGTACAAGGCTCCTTTATCATGTGGTTGACTTTGTACTATGAATCATCCTTTCACAGAATGGGGCAGAAGACAATGCTCGACACAGTGAATGAATGTGGAAATGCCTTAACAGCCAAACGATGGGGCTTGTAAACAGTGGGGTCTGAGAGATGTTTGCTCCAGCAAGTATTCATTACAGCCAACAGCTGCAAGCTTAGGTAGGATCATGAGGAGATGGGGTTTTAAATCATTGTAGATGAGCAAAGAGTAATTTATTGTGTACGCAGGGTCAACTGGTTGACTGTTTCAGTGCTGTTTGATTTGTACTTGACCTGTGGTATTTGATTTTGTGGCTTTCCAGCTTCTTTCTCATAAATTAAGAACTGCCTGACATGTTTTAAATGCCTGGTAGTTTTGTGTTGAAGTCACGTGAGCTTGGCAGTGTTAAAAAATAACAAACAAAACAAAACCAGTTTGTTTTCGGGGTGAAATAGGGTTAGACTGCCAACTGTGCTCCCTGGATGAGATCGTAGCTGTGGGTTGCTTTCAAAAGCAATGGCTGATCAAGCTCAGAGATAAAGAACCTGCACAGGATGCCACAGGGAACTGTTTTCATGGAAACTCAGTTTTGTTTATTATTTTAATGGCATAGAACTTACTCTGTAGCCATGAACTTCACATTATATTTGAGATTTAATATTATTATAAAGTGATGCTCCACAAAGTTGCCTTTTGGGAAGCTACCATAAGTTGCTCCCACTGCCCCTTGGCAGAAAGGAAAAGCTGCTGTTAGACAGTAGTGCCTCCTGCTTCCAACAGGGTCCTTGGTCTTGCTCTTCCATCTATACTATCTGCCCTGTGACATAGGGCAATGTATCTGCCAGCCAGGCAGTTACTACAGATCGCATCGTGTTAACCTGAAAACCGATCAGTTAAGCAATTAATCTAAGTAGAGAGAAGTAGAGCTATGCATTTAAAAATTCCTCAGTGTCCCTCTTTATTTATCCTGAGAGAATGCTCAGTTACTATGTAAAGTTTCAGTTGTTATGTAAGCAGAGCTGAAGCTACGTCATGCCTCCGAGCTCCGTACTGTGCCAGTAATTTTGTGTTATTTAAATAGAGTTATCTCAAAAGCTGTGTCATTCTCTTGTTCTGCTGCTGTACAGGTGGGAAATCCTGCTTCCATGAAGAGTACGTGAATACATAAGCAAACATGCAGTGAGAAAAGGATTCTCACTGAGATGACGGTCACTGGTTTTGCCAAAGTGATGTGACACTTCTTGTGCCCTTTGTGGGTTTTTTTGTTAATTTGTTTGGGTTTTTTTTCTTTTTTTTTTCTGGATGTCTTCAATTGGGAAATAGAGCTCTTAGTATATAATTTATGTGACTGTTTACACTGTGAAACAGCAGTAGCAGTGCATAATTTGAAAGCAATCTATAGATAGAAATGACTTTGCATGAATTAGTGGTCAAATAAGTAGGATTTGTTCAAATCAGCTCATGAAGAATTAACAAAGAAAAACAAAGAGGCTAAAGGAACCCATTAAACTCACCACTGCAAGCAGTTCTCCCTACTCTAGTATTTATGATTTCAGTGCTTCATTGTTGGTAACCCATCAGAGTAAAAGCCATAATACTTTTTGTGAAATCCATGGTCTTATTGCTGGGAAACCAATCTGTACTACCAGGCACATGGATGTTTGAACTTATTTGACCACATTTCTCTCAGTACAAGAAGTACCTCTGTTTTTTTTTCTAGGGTGTGGGTAAGATAGGCAATGCTGGGAACACAACTTGCTTTCAACACTGTCTCTTTTCCTATAGGGTTGATAAAAATCATTTGTTATAGTATATTAGTGCAACATGATTGCATTATAGAATGCTGCACTGCTCTATTTTCTTTATTATGGCCCGCCAAATTAGATAACGTGAAAATATTTCATCCCAGTGAAAATCTTACCATGTCACCTAATGCTGTGCAGGATGTAAAGCAGCTTGGCTACATTTGATCCTGCTACGTGCCTTCCTCCCATTGGCCCTGTCCTGCTGCTGCCCTGGCTGTATGTTAAGGCACAGAGAGTGTCCTTGCCTTTTGGTTGTGCTGCAGAGCTGGTAGGTTCCCATTATCCATGCCAACGAGTCAGCCCTGTGGCAGAAGCGGTGTGAGGGTGAAGGCTGCGTGAGGTGGGTGGCTGAGAGCAGGAGGACAGAGAAGGGCATCTGGGTTTGCCTGTCTTGAATCTCTTGTGGAAAGCTCTCACACCTCAGCGGGAACTTCTTCCTCCTCTCTGCTCTCTTTTTAGCAGAGAACAAGTATGTCCCATTAAACTCAATGAAAACTGTAACTGGCCACCATGACAGGACGTGTTAGAAATAGAACTTACTCTTCCCCTCCAGCCCCTCCAGCCCTTCCCAAATACGTGTAAGGTTTGTAGATAATATTTTCCATTAGCCTAAAGCATCGTTTTCAGAAACAAGTGGCTCTCCTGTGGCTCTCTGTCAGCATCATGTCAAGCTGAAATGTATGCTGAGCAGAGCAGGGGTGCTTTCTAACCCACTTTGTGTAGGTTCAAATGTGTATATTATGCAGGGCAATCGGGGATCAGACTCAGTGGAGTAACTTCAGATAAAATTGAAAGCAAGACTTGTTCCTAGTACTTTGTAAATAGCGGCAATAATTCCAAGCATTTCACACGCTATTTGAGCTTTTAATATTCTGCTGTGACATTCAGTGGCCAGCACTGAAAAGCAAAATCCTTTCAGATCTCTTGTAACTTGGCAGAGAGCTGTAAGAGGTAAATCAGAGACAAAGAGGAATAATTAACTCTATCAGAAGTCACTTTTAGTCAGGAGAATTTAAGGCTTGCTTTTGATCTTTCAAATTGACCATGAACCTTGCATTCCTTGTATATTGTACATTATAATTATATGCAATTTTGCTTTATAATATACATGTAAGTCAATCTATGCTACAGCGAAAATGAATTGAAGTGTGGAAAGGATTTTGGAGGAGATGCAAGCAAGTAAACATGAAGCATATGAAAAGTCTGATCAATAAAATACAATTTCAAAATAAAAACAGCTGCTAGAGCATCGTGATAAATCACAGTAGTAGTATGCATAGAACTGGAATTAAGTGATGTGGTGGTGAGAAGCAGAACACATCAAACACAAACAATTGATATCCCCTGCTTCAAGTATTCATTCTGATTTTGGTTTGTAAGTATAGGAACTAGGTTACCCCACCAAGGCTGAGGAAAGGAGCACATGCTGGCTGGAAATGCATGCTCAATTGATAAAACAGGAAGTGTAGCAGTGTGATTACATTTTGTGAAGCTGTAGGAAGGAGAAACTGCAAGTCACTCTTTCCCCAGTCCTCATGAGGGTGTGAAGAAAAGTATATATAAGAAGTGGAGATGAGGAGAATTCACTGTTATCTACAGTTTACTCTCAGCCTTTTTCCCTTCATCCCTAACCATAGCCCAAGCCAGGCAGGCCTCCGGTGTGCCATGTCCTGTTTGAGATCTCTGTGGTTAAAGCCAAGTTTGAGGCTCTGCTGGTGGTGGCATAGCTACCAGCCATACCAGGCTTAGCTTGTTGGTTGAACTCTCATACTAGTGCCATTTCACCTTTGTTCTCTCTCTGCCCCAGGTCCCACAGACTCTTTTAGAATCATTTTAGGCTCTTAAATTTTAGCTCTCCTCCAGTAAATACGTTCTTAGAGTCAATGATCAAGTGCCTCAGCAGCCGAAGGAGCCCTAGCCATAGCAACTGCAATGCAGAACAGTCAGAGCCACGACACAGAAAGGTTGCAAAATGTCACACATCTGCCACTGCAAATGAGCCACCATCGCACCTTTAACAGAGCTCTTTTGATCTATTCTAATGCACAAATTACCGTTGTTGTCAGATCTTGTTGCTATTATCATGTGGAAGATTGAAATGTTTTGCTCTTTGACATCAAATTCCTAATAATTTTCCTACCTGAGACACAAAGCAGTTGTGTAGAATGCCATTTTTTTCTCTAACAGCTTAATACTCCCTCAACGGTATTTAATACACCTTAATATTGTAATCTATTTTGAAAGATTCAGTGTATATATTTGCAGGAAAACTATATGAAGTAGGCTTCATCTAAAGCCATCATGGCACCAGGGAATAGTGAGCAGTGTGATGGAGTGGGACAGCCAACACTGCTCTGTATTTTTCAGCTAAGCGCAGATCAATAGGATGGCTGTGGCACTTTCAGTTGGGTGAGTAAAGGCTGTGCTGCATGGAAAATTACGTGTTAGAAGTACTCCTGCTCAGGTAGTAGTGAAGGCATTGTGACAAAAATGGCAGTATGTCCCAGCTGATGGCAGCAGCATGGTGTCCCTCCATGGAGGACGGAGCAGCCTGCAGGGTAAATGATGTGTTCTGCTAGCAAAGTGCTCTTCTGCAGCCCTTTAAAACAGAACAAATACTAGTCCCGTGGTTGTTTCAAGCCTCTGGCCTGTCAAATGAACAGAAAACAAAAAAAAATTGTTTTTGAAGACAAAAAATATTCATAATGTGGAACTGTAGCTCAGTAAGCAGAGGGCAACTTTTACATGGCTCAAAAGTGGGATCTTTACCCCTGCATGGGTATATATAGGATTTTCCAGGCAAAAAAAAAGTCCTGGAGGAAGCTGCTTGCTCATTCCCTCCCTGTGTACAAAGCCAAATGCTTTACAAGTAGTGTGTTTCTTTGGACTCCTCAGTGGCTGCAAGCAGCCTGTGGTCCCATCGTGGCGAGCATGGGGCTCTGCATCTGCAGGGAAAAAGTTCATCCAAGGGCAGGGAGTGGAAGATCTACTGGAGTGCTAGAGGCAGTGCAGCATGTCAGTCTAGGCAACTATTTTTACAGAGTCTCTGAATGCGAACTGTGGCTTCCAAAATTAATCGATTACTCATCCCTTTTAGTTTATGAACATTCCTGGTGGTTCCACAGAAGTTAAAGTAAGTTTGGTGAATTGCATTGTGCTTATTAACTGGAGAGAATACCTCCTAAGCATTTTTGTTGTCCTTTTAATGTCTGAACCTGAGAATACTATGACTGTGAGATGAATTATAATGATGTGATAAACAGGAATAATCTCAGCTATTTTATTAAGCACTTTGGGAATGCAATGGAGGTTGCTGGTGCTGTGTTTTCTGTGAATATACTCCTGTGCCTCTGCAGGACATGTGTGCATCTCCTCAAGGAATGACGATGCAAACCATATGGTATAGGCTGGGGTGCCAGAGTGAATCTTGAACCTTTTAGCAATGTACAGATACATTACAGCGGCATCTCCCAAAACACTGGGAAGATGTTCCATAGAATTTATTTGACATTATTTTTTTATTTTTCTTATTAAAATGATTTTTCAGTACCTCTAGTGATCCAGTTATTGTTCCCAAAGAATAGTGGTCTTGTTTTGCAATGTTTTTTCCCTACCAGCACATCTTTTCTTGCATGTCACCTTGTTCCTTCCCATGTCTCCCAAAGGGCTGTTTCCTTTGAGATGAAGTTTGATGCTTTGGTTAAGTTCGTATATTTGCCTCTTTATATTTTCTCTTTGATTAACTGTAGTCA
Organism: Aquila spilogaster; assembly: GCA_024606505.1. Taxonomy (NCBI): domain Eukaryota; kingdom Metazoa; phylum Chordata; class Aves; order Accipitriformes; family Accipitridae; genus Aquila; species Aquila spilogaster. The sequence continues at coordinate 26,609 of JANHGO010007671.1, forward strand.
CTTCCATCAATTATTTTTTGTACAGAAGTGTTCATATCTAAATGTGGGGAAGAACTGGAATCATATGCTTTTTAGGGTAAGACTCATGTTTCATCATGTGATTGCACAGTACCCAAAACCCATGAAGTGGGTTGAAGGACACCCCATCTGGAGCGTCCTTGCAATAAACATACCTTTGGTCATCACCTGTAACACATTTAGACCAGATAGGGAAGGGGGGGAGGTAATGCTCAACATTAAAGACGTCTGACATAAATGTATTTAAATCTTAATGCAAAATCTCACATCAGTACCAAATCCTCAAACGCAGCAGTTAGAATGGTTTCCCTTGTTTTCTTCTTATAGGCATTTGAATATTACTTTCTGTTTTCCCCTTAGTTTGGAAATCTGATTGTTACCACAGGGATTAGCGCACGTGTTTCATTGTAAACCAGCATAATACAAGCTGACACTGGGATCATTAACACAATACAAGGGATAATGTACAGATTTTTTCGGTTACCTTGGAATTTGTGAGAAGATAGTTTCCTTCCAAGAAGCAAAAGATTGCTTTTCTCAGTATCGTAAGCAGTATTCAATCAGATGTAAGTGTATGTAAAATCAAAGTGTTAATCACAGAATCAGTACTTTAGACACAAAAGGTGTCTAGAATGCACAGAGCATGGAAGATCTGAAATAGAAGGAAAAGACAGTTCTACATATTCATGAGTTTTTACAAAAATGAGTATCAGAGTGATGAAAAGTATATCTGAGTGTACAATGCCCATTGTCATTAATCTCTTCAAAAAATCACAGGGCAGCACATCAGCGTATCACCTTGCTGGGAGCACAGTTACAGGGAGATGATGTTCTTTCACCACCTTGTTCTTTGGTGGGTACGAGACTCAGGTAGGATTGATCACATGTTCATATTTAGAGCTCTCTCATGTCCATGATACCTAGGAAAAGTAGATAGTTTCTCTCTCCTCCCCCCATCTCTCTCTCGCAGGGATATATATTGTGTTTTATTTATTGATTAAAGAATCTCCCATCCAGTCTATCCACACTATGAAGAATTGAACTTTGCTGTAGGCTTTTGGCCATCTTGTAGGTTCCAGAACTGCGAGGGCACCTGGGTAAAAAATAAAAATAAACAGGAAAAGAAAAAGCAATTCCCAGCAATCTACTGAAATTTATTAGAGTTCTTGTGATAACAAGGCCGTTGGCTGCTGCTCTGGGTGCCATGGAAACAGGCATTGCTGCAAACAGGGGAGGCTGCTTTCAACTCGTTCCTATTTCAGAAAAAATAAAATAAAGAAAATAAAAAAAGAGGCTTTTGTGGGATGATTTGTTTAAAGGGCTTTGCCCCCATCTTTTGGCAGTGCTGGTGGCTGTCGCCATGACATTACAGAGGGACTGAGGGGGGCCACAGGACTGTCTGGTGTCTGCAAGAGGCAGAAGTCTGGCAGTATTCTTGCTTAATTGTTGTGAGAGTTGAGTATCAAGCAGAAGAGGGCATTTTTAAACCAAGTGCTAATCTTGTTAGAGAATGCTCCTGTGGTTAAAGCATTGCACTGGAGTTCTGGAAATCTGACTTAAATGCCTTAATTGGCAGAGAGTTACTTAAGCCAGTGGTGCTCAGCCTGATTTTTGCTCCACTCCAGCTTCCCCACACTCCAGCTGCCATGGGCACATCTGCAGCTCGCAGGGCACATTGCTCGATCTCGTTCAACCTGTATCCTGCAGAGGTTACTGCTCAGAGCCTTCAGACTTCCTTTGTAGCCACTCCTCCAGGCTTCCTTCCAGTTTCTTCCCTATTCTAGCAGGGATATTTAAAATATGTTTCAAAGTGGTAGTGTAAAACAAATGAACACCTCTATAGAGCTTTCAGTCTGGTGCAAGAAAAATATAATAGCTGTCCAATGGCACCATTCTTGCTAGTCGTAAGTGGACAAATATGAAGTCAGAAACACTTAGTGAGAGGTTTCACACCTATTCCTGCTTCTCTACTTGTGGCAGACATTGGTGTATTCTCTTCCCATTCACACTGTATGAATAAAGTAAGGAGGTTAATGCATGTTGTGACACACTGGGTCCTGTTTCATAGCCTATTTGACAATGCTGGCCAATAGAAAAGTGTACCTATTAGTGGCAGGGAATAATGCACATTATGAGTGCTTCACACATCCTTCAACTTCTCCATTGAAACTTTCAGCAGTGTTAGCCATTGTTAAATGATGTGGTTGTTTATGCAGCCCATCTAATATAGGGGGACTTCTAGTTCCTAAGTCTACCTTGGTAATAGCTCCATGATGGAAGTTTCAGATGCAGCCTGGGCTTCCTAGGGCCCCAAACTGCCAGTGCCTAATGATCTTTTACAGGAGATGAAAAAGAGGCAGGAAAGCATTTCAACAAGCTCTGATTAATTGCACTCTTGCAGAACTGATCGTTTTAACAATGTTAAGCTGTAACAACTCCAAGCATGGGATCAGTAATGTGCTGGAATAGCTCAATGAAAGTTGCTTATTGTAGTGTTTGTTTGTTTATTAATAGCTCGAATGCTCTGAGAAACATCCAGAGAATGAGTTCTTCTGAGTCTCAGTTGGTTGTGCTCCAGCTCATTTCTTGGCTAATGTAGCTGGGTTTATCCAGAAGGCAAGGAAGGGTTGTGCCCCAGACCCATGCTCTCACTGCTACCATCCGGCATCTCAAAATGACCCATTTAGGACCTATTCCCCTCACCTAAGGTGTCTGTCACCCAAAAGGGGGGAAAGAGAGAAAAACACTAATATCACCTGAACTGAAGCATTTGTTTCTGTACTCAGAAATCCCAGGTATTAGTTACTTTTGTCCTTGTCAGTGCGACTCCCTGTTCCTAGTGAAGCATCATGACAGGTAAGTTTTCATTCCAAAAATAATTGGTGGGAATCAGCATAATAGATTTATCAAGGATAAACACATTGTACAGCAACACTGTTCAAAAAGTGTTTGTTAGTATCATTGTCATAGAAATTGTCTGATCGCAATAAATATACACAAAGCCATGAAGCAGAATTTAACTGGTGCGCTTTATACCTCAGATATAACAGCTAGAGATTTCCATTTTATATTCCTTCAGCTTTCTTTGCTGGGTAGAGATGGAGGGCCTTATCCTCAAAACAGAGAATGAAATTGGAGGGATTAATGTGAGACTTTGGTAAGACGATTGTGGTCATCTGTAGAGATGCTAATGATCACGTTTATATAAGACCTCTGAAAAAATCTAGATCACTCTCTGATCTACATATATATTGTTTGTTCATCAAGTTATTCAGCAATGCAGTAATTTGTTTTGCTTAAGACTGATGTTTTTCACAATTCTTTATCTTCAGCTCATATTGTTTCTGTGCTCCTGTGAAGAGGAAGCTATGGAGACAGACAGTATGCAGTAACACATCCTTGCTCTCCATGCTTTCCCCATTTATTTCTATTTACTCTGATTTTCAAGGTGTATTGGAAAATAATGTAAATAAATCAGCACATAGAATTGTATTACAGACCTTGCAGAAAACCTAAATAACATTGGCAGGTAATAGAAAATATATTTTAAAACTATTACACGTCTGTCAAGATGCACACAGTATGCTTCTCAGCTGATTAGCAGTTTTCTGGCCCAGTGGAAATCAGTTGTACAGGAAAACTTGAAAGCAAATCATTAGAACTTTGGAAATCCTTATCTTCCCTAGAATATAGGGAACATTTCTGGAGCACACTAGTATTTATTTACAGTAACTGCCAAGTTTGGTTACTTAATTATATATTAGCTCTGCCAAGTGTGGATGATTGTAGGCATAAAGGTATGGGTTGACATGCTGTAATGGAAGACTGACTTGGCCTTCCTTGCTTTTCTCTCAAATGTAATGCTTCTTTAGCAAACAAATAAGACAGAAAGTAATATGGCCTACTTTGCTTAAACATGTATTTGGTACCAGCTGTAAGTGGAGAGCTAAAATATCTCTGGGTTAGGAGGAAAAACTGTGATCACCTTTCTCTGGCTGCAAAGACTAAAAATGAAAAAAGAATAAAATCCTTGCAGTGAGTAAGCTGCTTGCTTTAACACCCAGCTGACACGGTATTTTTTCAGCTGAGGCTGAAATTAGGCATTTGTGATTTGTGTTCCAACAATCACAAGCAGAGCACAAATGGACAGACAAATAGAGATAGGCCATGAGTGTCCATCCTTTTGGCTTGCCTGAGCTGCAGTGAGTGAAGAGAAATTGTCTAGGGCCGTATCTCCAGAGGTTGCTCTGAAAGCAATGCCTCCTAATTATCTCCGTGGAAACCACAACTGATACAAAGAGCACAATAACACTATTTAATAGAGTAAATTCTCAGCTACAAAGTACTCTTTTTCAACAGAGTCACCAACATTAGCTGCACATTTTCACCAGCAATGAAAGAGAGCCTGCACACTGCTCTTGTAACAATCTATACCAATGGAGGTGACCCACTGAAACTGTTACCACTGCTGAAATGCACCACCTGCCCTTCACTGTGCTCACATTCACTGTTTGGTCTCCATAAACGTTCAGCAAGCACTGATGAATGCCAGTGGTTCCATTTTTTCCACGCAGAGGAATTCAGTTCCACACCTTTCTTCGCCTCATATGCACTTCTATGTCAGACGTCATTCTGTCAGACTGCCATCTCTCACAACAACAAAATGTAAATGGATATTGGTGCGAAAATTGAACCTCTACTGCCATACCACCAACACCCACCTCTGACACTGTGTGACAACAATGTAAAACAGGAGGCATCACTTTTGGAGCAGCCCTCACAAAGTGTATAATATAGTTAACGTATATAAGTAACAAAACTTGTTTTATTTTATTTATTTATTTGTTAAAACATACACAAAAGTGAGCAAAAGAACCATAAAAACAGTGGGATATGTGACCTTGCTTTTGTGAAACTAATGCATCCATCAGGTTCATTGGAAGCTGTTGCAATTCCCAGATCTCTCAGGTGTTTGTTCTTCCTGTACCAACTTCATCCTTGAAAACAGTTGTTCACCAATGTACCTACTGCCAAAAAAGCGATGACATGAATGAGACAGGTTGTGCAGCGAGGGATGTTTCTCCCTGGTAAGAGAGGTCTTGTAAAAGCCTGGTAAAGAGACAGGATCAAAGTTTTGATTGCAACACAATACATTCCCTTTGAAAATCCACAAGCAGTGTATTTGTGTCAACTGCAAATGGAGTCACAAATAAACAGAAAAACTGATCATTATTTGGCAATCTTGAAACCTATTCTCAAATTCCTTTATCAAAACAGAAAGCATGGCTGCATGTTTTTCTCTGTTTTCCATAACATGGGTTAGCACTGCAGTGCATCCTCCCCGTGCCCTGGTTTCAGAAGAGGCAGTGATAACAGCACACAAATGTTTGGTTGTTGTGAGTGGTGAGTGCGTGCCTGGGATTGGGCCGGGCTGCTTGGTGGGGCAAAGCCATGATGGCATGGGGCAGGAGGTGGGCACAGGGCAGAGCTGTGCCAGGCTGCATGCGGGCCGCAGGCAGGACATGCCTGAGTTAGGCTGTTGTTGGCCTTACTGGAAGGTAGGACAGTCCACCACAAGATTTCTTTGTCCTGTGATAGGAATCTAAACACTGATTGCCACAATGAGGTATGATGCAGCACCTCTGTGAGTATGGAGTAACCCCTTCTTGGATGCAGTGCTGCAGGTGGGAACTGACGCTGGTGCAGGGTGTGCGTGGGCCTTCCCTACGTTGTGGAATGCAGAGAAAAAAAACACAAGCTCTGTCTGTAGCTTGTTCTCTGACACAAATGGTTTGTACCAATTTTAAATGTAGGGTTGCAAGTTCAGGTGATAAACGAGGGGAGGATGCACGTTTCTTGTAAACATACAATTACCAAACCCAGCGAGCTAAATCATGCTTATCTGAGCAGCAAAAGAGCACAGATGGAAGACAGGGCACTTTGGGAACTGCTCTGTCCCCATCTCTTGCACAGCATGTCCTGTTTTGGCATGCACATTGCACGGTGCTGTTGTAGCCATTCAACTCATTAAACCCCTTCTCTTCATGTTAGAAAGGGGAAACATCTTTTCTTGACTGTAATTATCAGTTGAATTTCATCTGCTGTATTATGTGGATATGGGACAAAGAAACTCCTGTTTTTATGGTTAGGAGATGCATTTTGTTGCAAGGAGTCCAGAGGAATTATATTTCCTTTGCTCTTCCCATTTTCTTTCTATTTACTAGCAGGGACTGAGGTTATGGTAATTGGATAGCCAGGAGGGAGGAGCACTCTCAAAGTCTTCAACTTATTTCCATAGGAAATAAGAATGCTCCTGTAATGGTTTGGCAGCGCAAACCACTTTTCTCTCTATTTGTTAGTGAGAGGATTGCAAGTAGGTGTGCCTGAATGAAAGCAGCAGGGGAAAATGATAAAGGTTTTCCTGCTATATATTGCAACACTATCATCCAAGAGATACTTCGGGGATTTATGCTGTCACTTGAAGCCTTGGTTATATCTGTTTCAATTTACACCTTGTGCCACGAGCCACGTGACTCTACTGTGATCTCTAAGAAAAAGTGCAAGAAATACTAACCTGCACATGCACTCAAGGCAAAGTCTTGCAAAAATGGAAGAAGCTAAAGCACAGTACTTGGCTGATTAGTGCAGATTAATTGCATTTGGGTTAGTACAGCTCTCCTGTATCAATATGTTTTCTTATAAAATGTCATGTGACCACAGAAGAGATTTTAGGATAGATAAGAGCATAATCTGGGATGTCTGCGTATTCACATGGCCATAACTCTAATCACACCAGATTAAAGGTGGTATGTTTTTTTAATTATTTATGAATGGCTGTTGAACTGTTGACATTCTGGAACTCCATTAAGTTATTTCATTGTATTTCTGCAAACCCAAGTGTGCAGTTCCACAAAGAAGCCTTTCTCAATTGAAACATTTTTCACCCAACTCACATCACAGCACGTTCACCTGCCCGTAATCTCATTCAAGTTTGACACAGCTTCTCCAGGTAACATATCGTCATCTCCTTCAAAAATTTCCACTGGCGACCCCGTGGAATTGCCTCATTATACTTCAGTTGAAATTTACAGTGTCTCCCTCAGTTACAAACTCAGATTAAGTGTAAAATTTCAGATTAAATGTACATTTTCGGGAAGGGCATCATTAGCAAGATTTTAGAAGTCTGTATCGAGGGGATTTTTCCTAAATCGCCTTTTTGATGAGTTACAGCTGCCTGCTTAACTGAGCAATGAAAACCTTTGAAAAGATGTTTTAAAGACCTTTTTTTTCTTCTTTTAACACTAATATATACATATCTTCATAAAATACAATCAACAGTTGTAAAAAATAACCTGGATTCATATTCTATTAAAGAATGCTATTTAATATTCATACTTTTACCTTCCTTCCATTTGTTAGACTCTTCCTTTGGGTGGAACACTTTAGCATTTTTTCTCCATCTGACCCAACCTGACAGCCTCATGCACCAACGTTCAAGATATCTGATGTTGAAATGGATGCAGCATGTTTCTTTTTCAAGTTGGTATTTGCTACTGATCTCCAGAGTTCGGAACAAACTGCCAGAAATCTTATGAAAGACCAACAGTTAAATTGCTCCTCTGCGTTGGTGAAATCTCAGACGTGAGAACACTGTGATCTTTGTTTGAGGTGAGTCTGACTATAACAGAAGTACTCTGAACTTCTTTGTTTTTCATGTTGCAAAATAAGATTGTGCACATTGATAATGATTCTTGCGATCAACTGAAGATGGTTAAGTGCCTCCATTAACGTTGTCATGATGACGTCTGATAAAAAACATGATATTGATCAAATATGAACTAAAACTAATCTTTCAATGAAGAACTTTTCACTCAGCAATAGTTTCCTTCGTAACCTCTTTTCCACCACTTAAATTTAGGGAGGCAGGAAACCTCAGATAATATAGGTGTACCCAGAATGAGTAACGAACTAGAGGACATGAGTACTTATAGCAAAGAGAAATTTTAGTGGAATTTTATTGTCTCATAATAAAAAGACATTGGAAGAGCAATCTCTTTTCAAAGAGAAATTTGGTGAGAGGTGAGACGGATGGGAGCATTGAACTTCTAAAATACAGCACAACCTAGCTTCTCTTCTATCCACACACCTTCAGAAAAAGTAATTTTTTATTGTTACAGTTTCCTTCCTTGGTTTCTTCAGGACTAGGTCAAATCCTAAGAAGAATTTCTGAAAGGAAAATTTGGATCCTTCGAAACTCTTTAAGATTCAACAAGTTCTTGAAATAGTTCCATTCCATCTCACCTCTGTCTGAAGCTACATGCCCAGGAAACGGGGGACTTTGGACACAGATGGACACGTGCACCTTGTTGGAAGGAGCACTCTCTAGCAGTGCCATCCTGCCCGTCTCCTCCGGTGCAGCTGAGCAGGCTGCCTGGTTGGACAGCAGCTGGGATGGAAAGGTATGCCCACAGGTAATTGGGGTTTTCTTCTCTGCTGACTGCTTAATGGGAAATATATAACAAGGCTCTGCATCTAACAAATATTTTAAAATAAAATAGCAATTAAAAGGTAGGGGGGCATGAGAAACCTTTGACGTGTTATCGTTCTTCACTGCTGGGAGACAAATAGTAACATTGAATGAGAGCTGTGGGAAGCCAGCTGGCTGTCTTTCAAAATGGCAATCATTGGCACACTTTGCAGATACCATTCCTTTCTTCAGTTGGGATGTATCATTTATTTCAATTAGCGACCTCCATTTCTCTGCAGAAATATTTGCTTGTTTCTTTGTTCTTATATTTCTACTGTACTTTTAGCTTCAGATGCTTGTCTCATCATTAATGTTTCTAACCACAGAGTGTCTTCTTTGACAAAGGTCATTCCTTGTCAGTTCACGTGAATAGCCATGCATCATCTACCTTTCTAGTACACTGTGAGGTTCTCCGTTGTACTTGTCTGTCTTACCAGTGTTTGCCTTGCCATCTGTCTTATTCCCATGTGTAACGTTTAATTAACATCTGTGGTAATTAAAAATGCTGTGGGATCTCTTCTATTATCTATTATTTGTTTCAGTAGGGATAAATCAACACATTGAACACTATAAGGATTGTAATATCTAACAATGAAGAACATAAAAAACACACTTAAAGTTTTTAAATATTCATAAAATGGAAGGCAGAAACCATTATTTTTAATAGAAAATTTTACATGGTGAATAAAACCGATATTTTACTGCTTCTTCACAGCGTACTATCAGGGCACTGTATAGCTGGGATCCACCACATGTACGGGAGAGAGGTGAGCAGTTCATGGTTAGTGCACTAAGGAAACAGTTGAATGTATGTTTTTTTGAATGTTAATAGATGGCAGTTTTTGATAGTGGTGTCTGGCCTTTTGAAATTGTTAAATGAATTGGCCTATACAAAACTGCAGATTAAGACAGTTATTTTCTGTGGATTATCTCCATTAAAGGAAAGCATTTGGTCATTTAAGTCACATAGCATTTCACATAGCATAGTTTCTGCAAAGAACTCTTTGGATGATCATAAATAAGAGTACATCTAGTTTAGAAGTCAGATTGGTGTCTGCTTTCTAACTAAATGGTGTTGAAAATTAAACATGTCTTTGCTTTTAAGCCCAAAAGATGAATGAAAAAGTTATACAATCCCACAATGGCACCAAAATCTGTGCCTGTGTATGTAACAGTCACAGAATTTGGACCATCAATAGTGCTCTTCTAAGAGAACTGGTAAAGAAAGATACCCATTGTAGGACAGGAAATTCTCCATAGACGTTATCAGTGACACTCAAAGACATGTTTATTTTGTTATTCTGAACACATTTCAGATAACTGGTCAAATCTAAGAAATAAAGCACATGAGTGAGTTAGTCACCTGCATTCTGTTGTTTCACCTAGGATGACTTAATTAGACTTGCAGACAACTTTGCCCTTCACTAGACTGTTTAAATTTTCCATGAGAATACCGCAGGAAGATTCCTAATTTTCGATCTTCAAGAAGCTGAAAATAATGTACTAATTTAATTTCTAGACTGCTCTCATATTCATGAAGGAACGGACTTCTTATTGCAGTGAGGTATTTCCTTTCAGTTTAGGTCATTTTTTTTTCCCAGGAAAAAAAGGGGATTTGTTGCTGGGAGCTGTTTCATATATGAGAAATTACATTTTTTTCTATCAGCTTTTCCAGCTCTTTTGTGAAAGATGAATTAAATCTGAATCCATCTCAATTACCTGGGGACTGTATTTCATTTTAACTGATCACATTGCATTACAGTTTTGTAGATTAATCGTAAGGACTGGCAGTATGACTTCTGACTTCACTGATTGTTATACCTGAAGCTAAGGGTTGCTAAAACAAAATTGTCCTGAGAGAAAAGAAGAGGAGGAGATTTTCCTTTCCTTTCCTGCCCTGTGTTGCTCTGATTGCAAAATCTTGATGAGTCGAGTGATAATGAACATAAATGTTTTTTTTTCCAGGGTATTCCAGTTAAGGGATTTTTATTTTTCACTTTGGGAATGAGCAAACACTGGAACAGGCTGCCCAGAGATGTGGAACTGGAGATATTCAGAACCCAACTGGACATGGTCCTGAGCAGCCGGCTTTGACTGACTCTGCACTGAGAAGGCAGTTTGGATCATCTCCAGAGTTGTCTTCCCACTTTGGTCTGTCATGAGTCTATGAAAATACTATCAGGAAGAAAGTGTGGGGACTGTGATTGTCCAATCTGTGTTTAACATATATATTACCTGTATCCTGGCTTGATTCATCAAAATGATGAAAAACATGGGAAGAATTTGAGAAAATGCTCCCAAAATTCTGGTTTGCTTTCTGGCCTAATGGAGTTCAATATTACTTAAATGTCACCAGAAAAGTTAAGAATATCATAAATATGAGAGGTGCCTATTTCTATGAACTTACATACAAGCAAACACTACCGTCCACTCTTCTTTTAAATAAGATTTGTAAGAACTGCATTGCTGTTCCTCATACTCTGCAATAAAGTAAGTGCTGAAAAAATGGACATTCAAAAAAGAAGGTGGCTGGGACGAAGCTTGACATTTGTCTTTCAAATTCATTCCTGACTGTTATGGTTTTATTCCATCCTCCTTTGTTGTCATTTAACATTTGATGTCAGTTCAGCCTTGGCTGCATAACATTTCAATTCTAAATCTTAGCATTCCATACATTCATTCTCTCCATCTTTTCCATACCCTGTTGAAGCCTTACTATGCTGCCTGAGAGAAAGTAGCATAAGTAACTTCCCTCTGCCTGGGAAAATCAGTCCTATGCAAGAAGCAGAGTGCTGCTAGAGGGAAGATGTAGCTATTGCAAGAGGCAGATAGGCGTGTTGGTGCTGTTTCAAGCAGGGCCAAACTGGAGGCTGAAGGCAGTAGCCCTGGGCTCAAGGCCTGCTGCCGTGCTGGTAATTCCGGTCATGTCTGCCAGGGACCCCTTACAGAAGCTGCTCTTTAGGCCCTTTCCCAGCAGTTTGTCCTGAAGGGAAATGAAGGCAAGGCCTTCTTCCCATGGTACTTGTGCTTGAAGGCAGACGGAGCATGCTGGAGGCACTCAGGCGTTCTCCTCTTATTAACAGCTGTCTCTTCTATTTTGCTCATTACGAGAATGATGAGCCCTGTTAAAGTACCGAGTACAAATCCTTAAAGAAAATGTTCCTCGCACAAAAATAGCTACAGCAGAAAAGATTGTTTAAGCTTTATCATCAGCACTTTAAATACAGCATTGGCTCTCCCTTCACAGTGTGCAAAGCTGAGCAGAGCCAGAATTGCAGTGGGTGGGAGATGCATTATCAGCATTGCAGTTGGCTTAGACCTGAAGAGCTGAGTGTGTGTGTGTGCTGGGTCTCACTACTGACCAGCAAAAAGGAGGAGCTGGAAATGCCTGATGTTTTTCCATATGCATTATGCAGGTTGGTGGTCTGTGTGTATGGGCCCAAGGAGTGAAGCTGTTAATAATTCTGCTCCTGCACCATTCCTTTCCTCATGCCTTTCTTGGCTGATGTGTTGCCATGAATGAAGGTTCAGGAAAAAAATCAATTCCTATGTATACTGTTGGGTTACCTGACCTAGAAATACTCCAATCACCTGCAGTGATTTATTTATTTCTACTAGAAAAATGGTCTCTTGCTTTGTTTGTTAGTCATATATAAAAGAAAAAGGAAACGTAGAAAGATAAGGCAGCACTTCTTTTCGCTGATGATCAGTTTGATGGATGATTCTCTGATGATCTGATTGAACTCAGTACTATACCCATCAAATTAAGATAAATCATTACTGAAGAGTTCATGGAGTACATGCCCAAAATCAATTATGCTCACGTGGAGATCCATTAATCTATCTCTTCCTGATCAATCTGTCCAGCCTCTTTTAATGACTTTTTATCATTCCAAACATAGGTTAACTTTTTTAAACAGTGGTTCAGTTTCTGGTAGTTTACATCAAAATTACTTTTGCCTCTCTTACTTGAAGAGTCCTTTCACCCCTTCCCAGTGCTCAGCTCAATTACCCTTTCTCCCATGAAAATCTCCACAGCTGTAAATGGCAATGTGAATACTGACCTATTTTCCACAGTGTTTAAGTTGTCATCACCTTTCCTTGTTGATACACTACAAGCTGGATGCTATGTTCTTCTCAAAATACAGAATAATAATAATAATAATAATAAATGTTTATTGGAAATAAGTAATATAGCAATCATAGAGATGCTTCCTGTTCTTTTCAAGAAGTGTTAAAGGTTTCATTATGTATTTTAATGTGACAGAGATGGTCTCCAAGCTAGGATGAAACTTGGTGCAGATTGAAAACAATACAGGAAGAGTTAGACACAGAAAAAAAATCACAGATCACTTGAATCTAAAGCATCTAAATCAATGAAGTCAAGTGAGGTGAGTTTGCCCTCAAATGTTTATTTTAGATAAATGTGATGAAAAAAATATAGCTAATAACCCGCAAAGTAATGACTATCAACTGCAAGGCTGTTTTCTGAATGAAGTAGTATATATCTGTCAAATCCTATGTTCTATCAAATCCTGAGAAAAGTAAGCATATCATTAGAACTGAGAGTAGATGAAGGGTTAACTGCACATAGATTGTTTTTCTCAATTCAGAAGTTTCTTATATTTTAATCTACATGAATTTTGTTTTCTTTCACTGAAATATGCATTCCACTTGGCAGCTGGATCTATGCTTTTGTTTTGTTCTCAATTCATAGCTCAGTTTAGTACAAAGTGTATCTTCCTTCATATACATTATGCAGATACTTACACTTAATACATGGTCAGCAATCTGTTTTAAAACTTCTGACACACAGAAATGAGAAGGGAAAATTTCAGATTTCATCTATTGGATTTGTGGCATCGGTAGCTGTAAATGGGAGAAATGTTTGCTATCAGAAATGGAGTACTGCTCAGAAAGTAACCAAGATATCTGCCTTAATGAGTACCTAGGACTGTAGTCTCCTTGGTTTCATGTGATTTTGCAGCTAGCAAGGTTAGGTGCAGTATGATCATATTTGTTTATTCTCAGGATTTCAGCACTTAGTGACTGGTAAAAACAGTATCTCTTACTTAGTAGGAAACAATTTTATTTTTAATTTGTGGGACACATCAGTGCTCCCAGCTCTCTTCTCTCATTATACAGCAGCTTAAACATTAAGCTAAAAAAATGCGGTGTCTCTGTGTGGCTTTGGGTGTGTGGTGCAAAAAAAAAATGAAAGGACTGCAGCACTGTGAAGTATTTAAACTAAGAAGATGTACTTTTAATAAAGTGGGGCATGTAAATAAATCAATGAAGTTGAGGGCTAATTGCCCTGCATCTAAGAATTTCTCAAACTAGTTCTGTCTCCAGAGTGAAATATTGGCAGTTAAGGTACAGAAATCCTGCCAGCGGATTCCAGCACCGAATGAAAGCACACTGAAACAGACTGCATACTGAAATGCTGTGTTTGTGGAGGCTAAAAACACTACCATGATTTGGTGCAGTGAAAGACAGAATCTTGGAATCATAGAATCACCGAGGTTGGAAGAAACCTCTAAGATCATCTAGTTCAACTGTCCACCTACCACCAATAGTGCCTACTATACCATGCTCCTTAGTACCACATTTATGTGTTTCTTGAAATCCTCCAGGGACGGTGACTCCACCACCTCCCTAGGCAGCCCGTGCCAGTGCCTGATCACTCTTTCAGAGGAGAAGTTTCGCCCAATATCTGATCTGAACCTCCCCTGGCTCAACTTGATGCCATTCCCTCTAGTCCTATCACTAGCCTCCTCTTCTCCAGACTAAACAGTCTCAGTTTCCTCAGCCGCACCTCATCATATCTGTGTTCCAGTAACCTCACCAGCTTCGTTGCCCTTCTCTGGACACACTGCACGGCCTCAATGCCTTTCTTGTAGTGAGAGGCTCAACACTGAACACAGCACTCGAGGTGCAGAGGTGCAGCCTCACCAATGCTGAGTACAAGGGGACAATCATCTCCCTGCTCCTGCAGGCTGCACTGTTTCTGATGCAAACCAGGATGCTGTTGGTGTTCTTGGCCAACTGGGCACACTGCTGGCTCATATTCAGCCCCAGATCATTTTCCTCCACGCAGCTCTCCAGCCACTCTGCCCCAAGCCTGTGGTAGTGTTTGGGGCTGTTTTGGCCACAGTGCAGGACTCAGCACTTGGACTTGTTGAAGTTCATCCCGTTGGCCTCAGCCCAGTGATCCAGGCTGTCCAGATCCCTCTGAAGGGCTTTCCTACCTTCCTACCCCCAGGCAGATCGACACTTCCTCCCAGCTTGGAGTCATCTGCAAACTTTCTCAGGGTGCACTCAATCGCCTCATCCAGATCATCAATGAAGATATTAAATAGGATGGGCTCCAGTATCAATCCCTAGGGAATACCACTCATGACAGGTGGCCATCTAGATCTAACTCCATTCACCACCATTCACCACCATTCTCTGGGCCCAGTCCTCCAGCCACTTCTTTACTCAGCAAAGAGTGTACCTGTCCAAGCCACAGGCTGCCAGCTTTCTCAGGAGAATAATGTGGGAGACAGCGTCAAAGGCTCTGCTGAAGTATAGGTAGACTATGTCAACAGCCTTTCCTTCCTCCACCAGGCTGATCACCCAGTCATAGATGGAGATGAGACTGGTCAAGAGGAACTTGCCTTTCAAAAAGCTGTCTTCAGACCATTTTTGGGTCTTTGCTTGAGCAGGATCCAGGGCCTCTGCATCGCACGTGAACAGAATCCCTGGGACAATCTCCTGAATGACAGAAAGAGGCACTAAGTCACTATTATCTTTGCACTCCACTTCCTGTATTTCTCTTCAGAGAAATCAGGGTCAGATTTTCAGCAGGTATTTGGAAGAACAGCCCTTCAGAGGCTGAACTCTGAGGTCCTTAAAGACGGTGGCTACGTTAAGCAGCTGCTAAAGATGGAGTGAAATTGTCTTAATTTTAAAAGGTGTTGCCTGAACAGCTCTGTAGCTGGGCATTCGCTCGAACATACCCTCATGCAGTTCTTCACCTTCTTTTGTTGTCCTGTAAAGTGCTTGACATGCTAGTTTGCTGCTTTTCTGCCAGGAGATTTGTGGAGAATATCAAAAGGAACTCAGTGGAAGCAGCCATGGTTCTCCTCCCCATGGAATACAGCCAGCCCCGTGGCCCACCAGAGTTTCTGGCTCTCTTAGGAGTTCTAAGGATGTGCAACTATGCATTGTGTGATTGCAGTTCTAAACAGAAGAACCTTCACAGACTCTCTAACCTGTTGAAGTCAACTAGTATCCTCATCCAATGAAATCAACCTTGGGTTTTGAGCATAGAATTTTTGCCAATAAAGCTTCATGCGCAAATGCAATCCTTTCATTTTTTGATTGCAGGGCATCAGTATCACGGCTGTGATACTGATTCATTGACTTTCTAAGCAGAATTGAACTTTCGTCAGTAATTCATTCAAAGCGAGTAGCCTGTGTATAAATCCTTAGTTCTGTGGTAATGCTCATGCATACAAAATTAAACTGGATAAAATCTAGGAGCCTGCCAGTATTTTGGGTGAGTTTCTTGCTTTTATGTCAAACCTTCTTTTGATGGTATTAATAAATGTTTGGGATTGCTGCACCTGCAGTCAGACAACTTCCGAAACATTATTTAGTAGTGTATTGACAAAAATTGGTCTCCATTAATAAGAAACAACACAGTAATTACTAGACTATGTAACTTATACTAAGTGTACAGCCTGATAAGCATAAGTGAAACATCCCACCACAATCAGTTGCAATAGAAATCAGAGCACTCCTCTCCAGGTCAGCCCTGCATATCCCAATGAGAGTGATCTGATGTTTTAGGTGAGCACTAGCTTCCTTTCATTTATTTTTTTATTGTTATTACATCAATTTGCTGGGTGGCTTTTCTAGTCTATGAGGGCAACAAAAAGCGTTCTCAGATTGTACCATCAAGAACTGCTGATTCCAGATAAGTTTAGTTCATAGAACAAGCACTGAAACTGCCCTCAACTTTCTGATATGATTTAAGTCAAATTCATGCTTTACATGACATCAGCATAACACTGGAGAGGAAAATCTGTTTCAAATACAGGAAAATGATTAGTACGTTTCATAAGGTAATCATTATTTATTATGAGACAAAAGGATTTTTTTTTGTTTAACACAGATTCACATGGGATAAGGATGTTAGTGAGGCAGGCAGTTTTCACACCTTTTTCAATCTGACAGATTATATCACAAAAACTGGGTTTTTTTTGAGATTCCCAGCACGTTCTCTCAATTTGTTATGTCATTCAGATGAACAAACTGCTTAGAATGGTAGAAATTGAGCCAAATTATTAAATGTACGCATCTCTACTCACCTTATTTTGACTTTTCTTAATCTAGAAAGAATGAGGCATTATCGACAGAAACCAGTTAGAGATCATTCCAAAGAAGAACAAACACGAGCCTACCGTTTATGTCTGAAAGCTGGGCTGAGTGAGTCATTTGCTTTCTTTGCATTGATTATGGTTGAAAAGACCTATTTGTAATAAATGTTGGCCTAGGGAACATATTTTTAACTCATTTAGTTTTTATGGCATATTTTCTTTTCCTTTTGTTCTTTGCCAAATCATGTGTTCAAATCTTTGCACAGAAGTCTTCCATGTTCAGATTAGCATCCTTACCTATGCGTGTGGCACTGAATGGACTTTTCTCCCCTAAGACAGAATTTTAGGAGAGCGCAGTATAGAAGTCAGCAGTTATGCTTGACTCTTGCATTTCCAAAACCCCACACCATTGTTATTTTCACTGAGCAGTGTCTTCATGAGGATTTCCCCCTAAATCACTGCGAGTACACCAGCAATAATACTGCTCATGAGTAATGGCAGAACAAACTCATCTAAGATGGCTCAGAGAATGCAGGTTTACTTTCCTGAGCTGTCCTGAAGGACTGAAAAACCTCTTGAGAACTTAATGAGAGTAGATCAAGGTCTATGGTCTGTGCCATTTCTGGATCTGGTCAGTGAAATATTTTCAATCAATATTGTCATTACTAGGTGTATACTGAAAGAGCCCTCGGTATTGAAGGATGAAAGGGAAAAAAATAACATATGCAGAAAACAGCTTTGAAACAATAGGAAAAGCATGTAGATTTTGCTTTGCATGGCTTTCTATCAGAAATATCAAAAAAATGCAGAGAAGGCATGGAAAAAAATCCAACAGATTAATTTGCTTGGTTTTATGGTTATTTTGCATGTGTCTCCTTGTTACATAAAAAAAAAAAAATTATGCTTATCTGTCTCACTTTGCCTTAGTCCTGTCCAGTCCATTTTGGATATAGGAGTGAAGGTCTCCATAAACTTTTGTCATGCTTCATTGATAATATTTCATTTCTATGTAATTACTTCTGTTAATGGACATGGTACCAGTCCTTAGATACAGATAAATGAACACTACTCACCAGTGGTCATTGGAAGAGCCTTTAAATTTCTGATGAGTCTTGTACATACGGATAAGTGGATAGAGCAACGTTTGGACCATTCTCTTTTTCCTGGATTCTTTGCTTCTTGTGAGTACCTGCATCAGCCTGCAGACAAAGGATTTTGTCCTGTATTTGCTGGTCAGGTGGTATATCTTGGGAAATGATGGGAAAGTCAAACAGCACTTTAAAAGTCTCTATTGAGTCAAAGAGGAGGCTGTAGTTACTGCATTGCAAGAACCAGTTTTAGTCCAGGCCAAATCAAATTGAAATGGAAATTGGGAATAAAGCAATCCTTCATTTCTGCTTACTAATATCATGTACCTCCTCTGACATTTGGTACAAAGATTATACATTAGAAAACAAAGTATTATCTCCATCAAATGTGTATGAAACATTCAGCATTACAGACTTCATCACACTGTCTGGACTAGACCTCACATATGGAAAGTGACCTCAAGACTTCATAACACTGGAGGCTGAGAGCAGGTGAACAAGGGACTGATGTTCTTCCTAATTGTTATCCAGCCTTGGTGTGTGCCTCAGATATAGCTAAATAGCCTCAGATCCAGCTAAAGCAGTAACAACTCTGCTAAGATATCTCCCAGGGAGGCACACAGGTGTGCCTTGCTGTCCTGCTGATGAGGCTGCTCCTGCCTGCTGCTGGGGCTGCCTCACCTCTGGCTCATCTCCCTCTGGCTGCATCTGTCCCTCTGTGACTAGAAAGGCTCTCCTCTGCTTTCAGAGAGACAGTGCCCTGTCTTCAGGCTCACGAGTGCTTTCTGCCAGGGTAGGAGCCTTTGTGTCTGCAGCCGGGGCAGGAGGATGCTGCCACTGAGAAGTGCTAACTTTGCAACATATTGATGCTCTATGCAGCCTTACTTCATGTGCTGTGCATTTAGGTGTGCTAGCGCTTATGCTTATGCTATCAGGCTTGTAGTTTTCTCTGTTAAATTGTTTAAGGTATTTTTGGAGCAGCTGAAGGAGAACTGGTTTTAGCTGGGATGCAGTGGTGGTGTCTTAAATTCAAATCAGTGTCTCAATGAATGGCTTCTGTGAAAGTCTTGCTTTTTTTCTTTCTTTCTGAGCTCCATTGAGAAGGATAGGTCTTTTCTTTTTCCTGAGTGTTGATAATGTAAGTTAGCTGTGCTTTGGATAGAGACGTCTCTGTTGTCTAAATAAGTGAACATAGAAGCACTGTAGCTCAAAACCCAATAGTTGGTTGGCCTTAAAATTCTTGGGTTCCAGCAATGTGTTTTAAATTCTTGTTCCTGAATAGTAGCCCTAAACGGAATTCACAGCAGCATAACACGCTGTCAAGACATGAACACTTTGCATCCATTTACTGCTTGTGTGCTGTGTTTCACAAAACTACAGCGAGCAGCAATTCTAGATTTTGGAGCTGGGCTAGGAATGGTGGTGGGTGGACTGCTGGAGCAAGCTTTTGAATTGTGTTAATGGCATTCCTAGCCAAATTTATTAATCTTCTTAAAACATTTGCCATAAGTTGCTTGTAAATAAATAGTGAGTAAATACAGGCAAGCATTTGTTAAACATTTTCTTCCCCTGTATCCATTGTTTATGAAATTGAGTGTTACTGGTTTCTGCTTTGAATCATTTTCAATCTGAAAATCACTTAATTGGTCCAAAAATTAATAAGGGTTTTAGTGAAGCTGTTTGAATGAACAAAATAAATGTCTAATGGCTTGTGAGAATCTGAATAAGAACAGCTAAAAAGCTTTTGTGCAGAGCCTAATATGATAATACTGGTTTGCATTAAGCTTATTTAAGATATCTGTTGGAAATTATATAAAAGGGAATGGTAAGGTGCATGACTAGGGAACATAAGAGTTTTAAACTTCAGTAGTTAACCTATCAAATGTTTTCATAATAAACTGAGGTTTCCTTATAAGAAGGATGTGATCAGGAATATTTTTATTACAAGAGCTCTTCCCTCTCCTGCTTTGCTACAGCAATCATAAATCTAAGCTACCTCTGTTTTGAAAAACAATCTGCAAAAAGAAACAAAGGTCAGACTTGCAAATATACACCTAGCACATTATGCTAGTCCAAGACCTGTGGCTACGTTTCCTATTATTTCTTTTCTGTTCAGAACTATTGTAGAGCTTCACTTTGTCATTTTTCTTAACATAAATATCTATCACCTTTTTTTTTTCCTCTTAGGAAAAGCCAGAAGTCAAACTGATACAGAATCACAAATAAGCCTCACAGTATCCCATTAAAGCTGTGTTTCATAGAAGAAATATTTAAAAATCCCAAAGCTATCACAACTAATGATGTTTTATGCTTGTTAATTGAGATTACAAATAACAGGATAAGAACTGCTACACGTACTCATTTAGGTTGTCATCTCATGTAATCAAGTATCAGATATGTGTTTAACTCTGGCCACAGCAATTCAGTTTCTTGGTTATCAACTGTGTACATTCAAGTCTTGTGATGCTTTGAGAAAGCATTTGTAACAACAGTCTTTGATGGGTAAGTGCCCCATACCAAAGCACTGATTGTAAACTCTTCCTTCTGGCACCTAGAGAAACAGGATAGAAATGATAAGGAAAAATGAATGTGTAAACATAGCCATCCCTCTCTGTTCACTCCTGGTGAAAGCTTCAGGACATCCCAGTCTGTGAGGCCAATCCGCCCTCCAGCAGCACCAGGAGGTGTGGGGAGTGGGGAGCCTGCCTGCATGCAGGGTCTGTGCATGCACAAGATGGACAGGTTGGGTCACTTATCTTGGGTCTAAAAATCATAGGCAACTGTAAAGTTGGCATCCATGATGTAGATAAGAAAGAGAGTTAATGGCATGTTGTTTCCTTGCTTTAGTGGTGTGTAGGCACCACTAAAGAAGGGTAAAAGAACCCTGTACCGGATGGTGGGAGCAGATGAAAGAATAGGGTGTGGTTGCTGATGGAAAGTTTCAAATGCAGAGTTTATTCTGTTTGGCAGGAGACAAGAAGCAGTTAGTGAAAATGGACAGTGCAAAACAACGAAGGTCAGGGGAGAGCATTTTGCTATATCAGCACCCTTTGATGCTTTAATGAGCTTTTCTTGACTATTCATCCAAATTATATAATACCTTAAACTGATTTTACTTGCAAATGTCGTACCCATTCCTGAGTCAAATGTGCCAGAGGGCTCTGCAGTTCCTTTCCACAATATTTCATGACTTACTAAACTCAGTGTCCTTTACTTCCACAATAAATCCTATGTATCAGCTATATACTTACAGATGTAGAAGACATAATTTTTTAATATTGAGATGATAATGTAGATACATTCTTTTTTAATTCCTCAAGAACTTATGCAAGTGGTAAGTAGTGACTTTCAGTGACTATCAATTTTAATACTTGATCTGTGCTGGATCAGGACATGGTTTGATGTTTCTCATTACTTAGAGGTCCAAGATGTAAAAGAGATTAAGTTTTCTTCAGTACCCCTAGACATTGTTGGTAGTGAAGCTCAGGACTTTCCAGAGCAGAGCTTGGTTCTCAGCTCACCTGGATTTCCACTACTGTTTCCTCCCCCCCCATGCTCAAGAACTCAACACGCTTCCCCCAGTAATCTGTTCTGCAGGAGCTTGGCTCAGCCTTGGGTTTGAATCTCCTCTTCATCAATTAAAGAGCAATTGGCACTTCATCTCAGAAATGTGCCCGTCTTAAAGGAGAAATAAAATGTGCTTCTATCTGCTCTTCTTTGTGCTGTGTTAAAGCAAGAAGAAGAAAGTTCTAACTAGATCTGTGAGATGAAGTTTAGCCCTCTCTAGGCTTTCTCTCAAATTCATTCTGGGCTGTTCTGTTACTTTTTCTTTTTTTAAATCCAGGCTAATTACTTCAGCTAGGTACCTCTCTCTTCCATCTTAAATGAAACCTAACTAGCCCAGTTATCTCACTGTGTTGATCTGGGGCAGTCTCTTTTGAGCACAGACACTAGGTCAGTTGTAATGAAGCTCTTTACCTGCAACCCAAAACAGGACTGTAATTTTGAGCCCAAACCCTCTAAATCAGCCTTTCTGCTCCCTGAAATGGCAGTTTCCCTGTTACATGTCAAGATCCCTCAGCATTAATTGCACTGGTGATTTGAGACCTGAATTTGCAGTAATGATTTCAGAAAGATTATGTAGATTAGAAGCTACACTTGCATGTTAGTTCTCTTTGACGGAAGGCCAATATTTCTGCTCTCCTTAGGAAATGATTATCAGATGGAAAGAATAAATCACAAGAGAAATTTCTGCATCAAAGCTGCTAAAGCTGTGATGTGGAACTGTGAGAGTCTCTGCTTTTGTGACGTGATAGAAAAAGCTGTTTGATCCAAATATGATGGTGGTTTGAAGAGAAGAACAATTACAGAATCATTAACTCAGATTTTCAGCTGTTTGACTGATTTGTTTTCTAATGTGCACTTAGTGGATTAATGAACTATATGCAGCTTGTAAATTCCCTGGCCTTTTGGAACTTGTCTCTGCTCCATGTTATGGGGACTGTAACTCAGAGAAATTATGCTCTGATTAGTGGCTTTCCTATCTGGATCATCACTGCCCATTCTCATGGCTTATTTCTTGACTTTGTTACCTTATGTGAGTCTGTTAGAGTTTAAGTAGCCAGGTTTAGACTTAAATCCTTTACATTCTGTAAAACCATCTGTGTTTCATTGCTTTTTAGGCAAATAACTGAATAGAGGTTAATGACTTCTTGTCAGTAATAGCAGTATTATTTCTTCTTGGATCCATAACTACATCCAGGGCCACTGCAGGTTTATTTCGTCAAAGCTTTCAGTTAAATCTTGAGAGTTATAAGTGGAAAAATGAAGTGATTGGGTAATACAGGTCTTCAAACGTCTTTCTAGAATCTGGAAGCTGCTGTATAGGAATGCCTACTTTATCTCCTGCTACCTGCATGCCCCATCTTCTCTTGGGTTTGTACTTGATGCACTGGTACATTCACAAAGGGTTGCATGGCTTCAGTCTTGCCGATACCAAGGTGCTTTAGTGATCACTTGACAGATGTTTCATGTGTTTGAAACAAGGAACGTGTCAGAGATATCAGAAACGCACAACATGAAACATGCAGACCCACAGGGAGGAATGGGGGACTGGCTGCCTGAACAGAACCTTACAGTTCTGGAGGCAGGAGGAGCAGGCCTTCTGACTGGAAGACGTTTCTCCTGGAATTATGGTACATGCATGGAAAAAGGCGGAGGTGAGTATGGGGTAACTTGTATTACATTTTCACCCCTGCACTCCTCATTCCACATGACGGGGACAGTTGATTGATCCAGCCTTTTTTCCCTGTGTGGGAAATCATTCAGGTCATCTGAACATGTTGAGGTGTTAGCTCATAGACTGGAAGCTATTAACAGCAGCTGCACTGTCTCTTATCCAAGGAGCAAGAATCGTGCACGCATTGCAAGTTACCTTTATAAATGAAAGAGTTCTGCCAATTTGAGTTTATCCTTGGGATTTAATAGATGTCACCAAAACAAAGTAGATGTCTTGGGCCTTGCTAAGAATCGTGCTATTGGTAACAACAGCAGTTTCAGGCTTTCTAAAGACTTTCTCGTCACCTGACAGGGCAAAACTGGTGTCACAAGTCCTTTGTATGGATTGCCTCTTCTCACTGTGCTCTGAGCCTGCAGCCAGCGAGTTTCAAGACTGCAGCCTTCTGACACTTTTCATTTGCTTGTGATACAAGCTGTCAAATGTAATAGTATAGGAATTATTTTAAAAAGTCTCATTTTTGAAATCTCCAAATTGAGAATTAAACACTTCAGCATGAGGAATAAGGATTGTTTTCTTAATAAACTAGCATTACTATTGTGTTGCAAATCATGTTCCTGCATTACAGTGTGTTTGTGTGCTACTGATGTTTCCACCTGTCCTGTTTCCCATCAAGTAAGAGCAGATATAATCTTTAAGTATGAAGAAGACTTTCTGAATGCCTGGGCAATATAGGAGCAAAAGACCTGCTGAAAACCAGCTTTCTATCAGAACCTCTGAAAATCTGTCCCATCAGTTTTTTTTTGCAGACCAGAAGACAAAGCTGAGTTGCTTGGTTAAAACTTCTACCAAGGCAAAAACTCTACCTCCAGTTCCCATGCCCTGTTCTGTACCTCAATATCCAGACACAATGTGTCACATGGAAGGTACGGTAAGTGTTCACAGACATTTGTTCTGTTCCATTGCTTTATTGAAACTGCCTTCATTCTTTGTCCTCTGTTTTTAGTAATAAGGGGATAGGGTGTTCAGTTTGATGAGCCATCAAAACATCTTAGATGGATAAGATGACCAAAATAAAAACAAGCTTAGCATGTGGTAAATAGCAATAGAGCAGGTTTTCAGTTTCATTTTTCCTCTCTCCAAAGACCAGCTCATGACTTTGTATGTTCACAGAATATTCCTCAATTAGTTACTGTGTGTGTACATAGTTGTTTCTAGGCTGCACTTGAAGTAGTTTCTTTTGGTTTGATAAGAATCATAATTGATTCTCAAAATACATTTTAGATTTTACGTTTAATGCTCTTGTGTTTTCTTCTCTAGCTCTTCCCCCTTGAGAGAGCACTTCTCCTCTCCCCCTCCCTGGGATTTGTAACATCCTAACCTGTACAGTAGATGGAGTTGGAGACAATGTACACTCAGAATCAATCAGTAGACATTCCCTTCGTAGTCTACTTCTGGGTCTCTCAATATTGTTTGTAAGTTTGCCAAATACTTCCTTGAAGTATTTCCACAACAACTAAGAACTCATCTGCATTCAGCTTTCTCCAGCTGCTTACTGGCTGTTATCAGAAAACAATATGGAAAGAGTGCTCGAGCTGTAATCTATGTGTTGGTATGAACTTGTTATGAATATAGAATGTCATACCATTCATCTCCCTACTAAGAGGATACTACAAAACCAGAGGGTTCAGTTAAGGATAATTTTGTGTCTTGAGGAAAAAAACAATCCTTGTATAAAGATACTGAAAAAAAAATTGAATTTTCCAATAGGCACAAGATGAATCAGTAGCACATGACAGCTATATACAACTGGAAGAGTTTCTCTTCTAAGAATTTGAACAGTGAAAAAGGTGATATTCACTGGGAGCAGAAGATTGATAACGATAAGTAAGTGCTTTTTCCAGATATGGGCTCACATAGCAGAGAATTTCATTGGCTTCAAGATGACATGGAGAAAAAGAAATCCATGGTTGCTATGTGGACAAGATGTGTACTTGAAATTATCAGAGCTAGGACAAAAGATAAAGAACTATTCAGGCCCTTGGACTACTTTGCCTGAAGAAGACTGGATCAATACAATATTAATACAATATTAACCTGAGGATTGTTTTCAAGATAAAAGTATGTTAAACTGTGGTTATGGAAATCAAGTCATTGGTACTTGGTTTCAAATAATTCACTTTGAAGTGATACATGAGTGTTCGCGGAGTTTGTTGAATGTCTTCTGTCCTATTTGGATATATATATTACCAGAAGAGTTGCAGTACTTGTTTTATGTAGAATTAAACTGTATCCACTTTGCTGGTGGAAACTACCCGCAATGAGAGCTACCTCTTTCCTCCAGCTGATATTAAAAACTTTCTTTGATATCATGGGGATTACGCAAATACTGTGATTTCTATAAAAGTTTGAAAGTAGGTAAGATGTTCTGCTGCTGCGGCTGAAAAAAATATATTATTTAAAATGAAAAACTATGCCTGGCACCATTAAGAGGGTTGGTTGGCTTAAATTCATTTGAGTTCTCTAGCATGACAGTTTGTGCTACTAATGAGGCAGTATTGGGAGTGAAAGCAATTTTTGAGACTTGCTTCATCAGCTGTTTTGCACAGAAATGAATCCCCTTAAAGCTTGAGGCCACAGGATTTGTCTTTTCCTCTCTTTGATTGAATGAAACACCTAACTCTGGCAATAAAGAAGCCACAATTAAAGAACTTAACTTGAAGGAGCTCTACAGTACTGCATCTTAGGGGTGTGGAGGGAAAGGGATTCATTTTTGGGAAGAAAATATATACTCGTTCACTATAAAGTTGTTTAAAAGATAATTTCTTCAACCAACTAACCTTAAAGCAAATTCAGGAGAAAGTACTCCAAGTAGAATGTTATATATATGTTATGTGGTATTGTCTGCACCATGCTATCTTCTTTTTCTCTCCCAAACCCATATTTCTCTTAGTTTTCCCTCTTGCAGATTCTGAGGTGTCACATCCAGCACAGTATCATAGAGTCATAGACTCCTTAGAGTTGGAAGGGACCTCTGAAGGTCATCTAGTCCAAATCCCCTGCAATGAACAAGGAAATCCACAGCTAGAACAGGTTGCCTAGGTGAACCTCATGAGTTTCAACAAATCCAAATACAAGACCTGGGTTGAGGCAACCCCCATTGCCAATACAAACTGGAGGATGAAAGGATTGAGCACCACCTTGCTGAAAAAGATCTGGGGCTACTGGTGGATGGGAAGCTGGACGCAAGCCAGCAATGTGCCCTTGCAGCCCAGAAAGCCAACTGTATCCTGGGCTCCATCAAAAGAAGCATGGCTAGCGCATGGGTGGGTTCATGTCCAAAAGAGCTAAGCTCATTTTCCTTTTGGGTAGAGCCTTCCTTTCTGAGCTATTTCCCTGATGAGAATTGCACAACACAGTGTGGCAGAGTGTGATCTGGAAAGAAAAGTCCTTTCCCCATGCCACCAGTCTAAACCACGTAAAGACCAGCTAGATGTTCAGTCACGTGCCAAGTTTGTCTGACAGGCTGTCACATTTAAATCCTAAATCAAAATGCTGTGGTGGTTTATTTTCCCTCAACTCTGTAAAAAATATCAGTCTTTGCAAGGAATGTGTGACAGCTCCATTCAGCACTAACGCTAGCAAGAGCAGCTCTCATGAATGTAAAAGAAAAAGGTCTTTGGCACTGCATTATAGCAGCACCGTCATAGTGATCTATCTGTATTGCTCATTCTGTTCTAATATTCACTCTGAATGCACCAGACACAGTAACTGAAAAGCAAAATGAGCACAGACAACAGCACTACCCTGTGCCCACAAGCACCAACCTGCCAGTAGGCCTCTCCCTCCTGGGACAGCAGTGTGTCCCAGCGAGCATAGGACTGCTTGGCATCTGGTCAGGAAGGCCACCTGCCCATCCCACCAGCACCCCATGGAAAGCAGGTAGATTTGCTTTCAATTAAGGCTAGAAGCTTTTCTATAAATACAAATATTTTTATTAGGCAGTTAACACATTGTCTATATAGAAATATGTTTGTTAAAGAATGTTTTGCTTTGAGCAGGGAGATGTTCTAGGAACACAAGTGTTACTCATAAAAATCCATTAACTGAACTTAATGCATAGGGGAAGAAAAATCTATCAGCCACATACAGTAAATGATGCAGAGTGACATCATGCCAGGAACTCACAACAGCTCCCAACCCTGATGGCTGAGCAACGCCACAAATTAGCCCCCAGACCTTTGCATATGTTGGTAGAGAAAAAAAAGTTGAACTAAAAAATGCTGTGGAATAAAGTGGAATAAAGTCTACAGCCAAAATTTAGTTTTTAGGTGGGTGGTAGGGAGGTTCAAAAATGACTTTCAGTAAAAACCTCATTAATGCAAAGCCAGTTTATGTTGGGCTAGCAACCTAAAGCTTCCAAGGGCTGGTTGCTTGCTTTTCTGTAGCAAAAAGAAAGAATGAATAAATTAGAAAGTCACTTAAATCATGGGGAAAAAAATTAAAATGGACTGTAGGAGCTGTAACTGACTGTAGCAGT
The DNA here is from genome assembly GCA_024606505.1 of Aquila spilogaster. Lineage (NCBI taxonomy): Eukaryota > Metazoa > Chordata > Aves > Accipitriformes > Accipitridae > Aquila > Aquila spilogaster. The sequence goes on from JANHGO010007671.1 coordinate 54,384, forward strand.
GATCTGCTTGTCTCTAAACCCAAAGCACTTGTGGCTTTCTTCTCCAAACAGTTGATCAAATCAAGATATTTTTTGTTAGCGATAAAAATTACTCCATTTGTTTTGTGAATTGCTTTTGAAATCCTAATATCCACTTTGTCCACAATACTAGATTTAAACGAGTATTTGTCCCCTCATTAATATGGGTAATTTTTATACCTGGATGCAAATCCTTTCATTCAAAGTGCTTTAAAACTGCTTTTAATTGTGAGGTATACCTGCTAAATGAAAGATAGCTGGCATTAATCTCTATGTGGAACAGCTATATTTAATATTCAACCTTGTCTACCATTGAATTACTAGAGCTATCAGGGAAAAAACACAAAGTTGGGCTGGTGCAGCTGAGTTCCTGCTGGCAAACACTAGAAAACTAAAACTAAAAGAAGAGTAATTAAAAAAACCTTCAGAAACTAGGGAGTCCCAGATATTTCCCATCTTGACCTGATCATTAAAAGTGCATATGACGTTTCTGCCTATGGCACAAGAACAGTGATGCAGCAAGTAATCAAATATCCTGAAGCCAACACTGATCTTCTCCTCTGTTTCGCAATTAGTAGTATGATAACTTTCCCTAGTCCTGCTTGCCCCAGGCTGCTTGCCTCTGTGGAGATCCTTTTTTTGGAGGAGAAGTTGGTCTTGTCTCTAAAACAGCATGAGAGGTGAGAAGGCCCATTTCCTTCACTACTCTAGGGAGGACGTAATGGGTGAAGGGTTCATCCTAAAGCTTAAGGGTTCTTGGACCGTCTCTCATGGACAGATTGAGGACTTACAATTTAACTCATAGAAATCATAAATAACCCTTCACATTTGAATCTGCTTTTTTGCATATTTTTTTTTAATGTAAGCTTGACTCTTCTCCAAATGCAAGGTCTTGCACCTGGATCGAGGCGACATTCACTACCAATACAAGCTAGGGGATGAAAGGGTTGAGTGCAGCTGCCAAAAAAAAATTGAGGGTACTGGTGGATGGGAAGCTGGATGTGAGCCAGCGACATGCCCTCACAGCCCAGATCCTGGGCTGTATCAAAAGAAGCATGACCAGCAGGGAGAGGGAGGAGATTCTCCCCCTCTGCTCCGTGCTGTGACACCTCTCCTGGAGTACTGTGTCCAGATGTGGAGTCCTCAGTACAGGAGAGACATGGACCTGCTGGAGTGCATCCAGAGGAGGGCCACAAAAGTGATC